>QLSS01000196.1:74767-114845 GCA_024372645.1 Trichomalopsis sarcophagae | reverse complement strand
ATATATATATATATATATATATATATATATATATATATATATATATACCTATAATATATAGTTGTTAGGGAGATACTCCCCTCCACACACCCCCCACAGTGCCCCCCATCAAATAACGTAAAAATCATTCATTAAAAAAGAACAATAATGTTCGTAATTAATAATTAATTTATACAATAAATTGTGTGTACACACAAATCAAGAAGACTGTAGAGAAGGACAGTCAACGAAATAGGAGTTTGGAGTCAGAAAATACTGAAAACTTTTTCAGACACCTGCCGCCGCGTGGTGGCGCTTCTAACAGAAGTCTTCTGGTGACGTCACTCGCGCATGCGTAGATGCGGCTAACTGGGAAATTAAATTTTGTTATGAAAATAAATAGTCTCTGTGAACCTTACAAGAATAAAAAATTAACAATAAACAAAAATTGCCAAATAAATATGTTGACAATCAATGTATTTATTCGTTAGAGACTAAGCACTGGTCATACATTTCATGGCTATTTTTGGCCCCGACATATTCAAACTTAAGTTTTCTAATTGCATTTTTGGCTGCTAAATCTTAGCTCATTTAGTTAATTTTTGAAGTGAATACTTCTAGAGGCTCGCTAGGTACACATTTTGACCGGAGAGTGAATCGAAAAAAAACCGACCGTCACGCAGTTATACCGAACGGTAGAAAGAATTGAAGTTAATTTAAAACCAACAAAACATACATTTAAATGATGAATTTCTAAAGCGACTGATAAAAAACATTAGCACGTGAATTCTGAGTTACGGTGCTTACGATGATCAAATATTCATTTTATATTTAATACTTTTGTACATTCATTTAAATAATACACCAAGTAATAAATAACAAATAGTTTTAAAACTAAAACCACAACCAAAACTGGGGTGTTGGCAAGCGAAGCGAGCAGCATATATATATATATATATATATATTGAAACGCTAGGGTTTACTAGTGCAGCCCAGCGTTCTTAAATCTAGTTTCGCGCGTCGTCACAGCCCAATGCATACACGGCGGCGGGCCGCCTCGGCCCAGGGCGCCAGGCATCGAGATGCCGAGGATCCCGCGATCCCCTTTCCGTGTGAGCGCCACCGTGTGTTGGGGCCCGACGGCGTGGGAGTTGAGCTCGGCTAGCTCAAGGAGCGGGTAGAGTATCGAACAGGGTCGTGGATTATAAAACTCATTAAAGCTTGCTGCGGATATGATATGTCGTCTTTATTCCTCGTTTACTCTTTTAACAACCAACGGCAACCCGCCGAGAATCTACGGCCTCTACAATCCAGAGGCGCTACGCTGAATTAATTAACTATTATGCGGTGCGCCACACCGCCGGTCGAGGTCATCGTGAGGAGGAGCGAACTTACGCACGCGGCCCCGCAACAATTTTTAGAAATTCTTATCTCCTTCCGGGGAGACCACTCGTGCCCAACGAACAATGGATGCCGACGCCACGCTCGTCAGGGCGCCGCCCGCCGACTTGCCGGTGCGGGCGAGTACCCGCCTCGCCTCTCTGGTCGTCTACCAGCCCCGAGGACCAGCGCGTCCGTCGCGGCGTACTCTCGCGAGTTATGCGATTCCCCGACCCATCAAACGCTTATTTTTCCATACACCGCATCGTGCAAGCCCGCTCCCTTATTTTTAATCCCCGAAAACCATTCACGATATGACGACCTCGACACGACCGCGCGACGACACCCAGTACTCGCTCGTACTTTACGCGCACACTCGTGCATCCCAAGAATTATTTAACGGTACTCTGATAAAGGACTAACCTAACCTGATCGCTAACTTACTTGCTAACGGTAGCTCGGTAGCGTACAGTAATCGGTAGCTGGTTGGAGTGGCGGAAGGGGCGAGGAAACGATAGCGAGGAGGTACGATACGGGAGGAGAACGATAGCAAGGAGATATACGCCCTACCTGGGCAACGATAGCGAGGATTTGTGCGAGAGCGAGGACGTGGAAGAGGCAAACGGTAGCTTGAATGAGGGATAACGGTAGCGTCAAGGGAATGATAACGAAAACGATCGAGAGCTTACATCTTTCACAACAGGCGACGAGACCTCACGGCACTCGGCTCGCCGCCATTACCGCGTTCGTCGAGATGAATTGCGTCACACTAACCGTGTCGCGTCGCGTTCACCCGAGGCACAGCCGCACTAATTAGTTCGCACGCTAATACACTTTTACTTACTTGCTACGATAACGGGAGCGAAGGCGAGCTGCAATGGCGCACGGATACGGTTGCTTAGAGGTCGATGCGGAGCGAAAGAGAACGAGCCCTCCTCAAGCGGCAACACATGGTCGCGGGGCGAGCGCTGCGCGCGCTCCCCACGCGAACTACTCCCCCCTCTCCGCGCCTACTCGTGGCTCGACCTGCCACGTTGCGCGGTTGTCGGTGCCTCGCGGAGCAAATCCTCGCTTGTAACGTGTAGTCGAACTACCACGTTACAATATATATATATATCATTTTAACATAAATCAATAGAGAGGGACTTTAACGACGTTCAACGACACCCCTATAAGAGGAAGAAAAAGTTTTAAGAAAAATCAGTTTTTACATTTGAGCTCTTTACTTGAGAACCACTTGACGAAATCATTTAAAATTTTAGCAGCATATAGCTTTTTTTATGGTTAATCACCAAATAAAATTTTAAAGCATTTGACTGCATTGTTTTAGAGATATCAGGAGTCAAAAAATTAAAAAAAAAAATTGAAACCTTGATATTTTAATAACCATAGGGGTTTAAAAGCTGCGCAATAAACTTAGCCAAGACACATAAAATATCTACTTTTCCCCAAAATCTCAAGTGCAATAAAGCCTTTTTACTTCCATAATCGAGGCACAAAAAAACTCATTTTTTCCAGTTTTCGATTTTTTACTGATAAAATAAGTAGTTAAATCACTTGCAATTTTAATGGAACATAATTTGGCACGTGACCCATTAATATAATTTGTTTCGTGAGATTATGATGTTTAGTTCCAGAGATATTAATTTTTTTTAAAAATCACCTTTTTCATTTGATCTGCTGAATAAAGCTATCGATCCCGAGGACCAAACGGGGAAAAGTAGGTTATTTTATTTTCTTTCAAATGCATACTAGCTGAATTATTTTTAACGATGGGATGATTGAAAAAAAAGCAAAATAGTGTTTTTCAAAAATCAAAAATTGGCCATAAAATAAAAAATAGTTAGAAAAATAAAAAATAAATGTTTTTCCCGAATTCAGAATCCAAAAATATGCATGCTTGTCAAATTTTATTGACATTCACTGACAAGTTGTGAGTAGTTCCAGAAATATTACGGTATACATACACACACACATCCACACATACAGCAATACACATACATACACACACACACATCTATACGGACATTTTCTAAAAACACGTGATTTGAACTTCTTACACACCAAAAAGTATTTTCTAGAAGTTTTGACAAAACTCAATTTTACTATCACAAAGCTTCCTCTAGGAGGAAGCATAAAGAAGCTGACAAGAAAAAAGACGGTGCGGTAGAAGAAGAGTACGTAGATGCACCATCAACATGACTACGCGTCAAATAATCACAGCTATTAAAGGATTAAAAGCCGATTCAATAGGAGTTTACGCTGCTAATCATGTTCCGAAACTGCTATCCACACCAAAAGCTATTTGTAACAAATCTCGACACATCTGATCAGCCAGTATCACACTGGGTTGCCATCTTCATAGATGAAAATGGATGCAGAATTTACTTTGACAACTACAAAATTGCACCAGTAACGAAGCATCATCTTGATCGACTCAGAAAAAACTGAACGCGATTCGACTGGAATAAAAAACAAGTGCAAAGCTTCGACTCTAAAGTATGTGGCGAGCACTGCATTATGTTTCTGTATCATACGTGTAGTGGAATTTCTCTGCGAAAATATCTACGTTTTTTTCATCAGAATTTTTCAAGAATGGTGCATTAGCCGTTAAGTTTTATTGAATACGCACTACAGTTTATACAAACTTTCGGGATTAGGTAATCGCGGCGTCGACTCAATTTTAGATTATACTAGGGGCATTTAGCGCGCTACGCGCGCGGTGAATTCTTCTAAAATGTAACTTTTATATTAATTAATTTAACTTGTACAACATAAAAATAAACAGTTTTTAATTAAAATCTTTTCTTATTTTACAATAAAAAAAAATTTGATTAATATAATATGATGTGAATAAAATACAGCAATTGATTATTTTATCAGAAATAAATAAATGTAAGTTACATATTACAAATATAACTCCTTATAAACGTAGTTTTTAACCTGCAAATTTTCTCTTGGATGATCACCTAAGTAAATTTTAAGTGAATCCCATGATCGAACTCTGGACATTGCTACGTATAATTGACCATGATTAAAAATATCTCTTCGAAGGTCAATAGCAATTCTCTGAAATATTTGACCTTGTGATTTATTAATCGTTATTGCAAAAGCTAATTTGACTGGAAATTGTCTGCTTTTAAATGTAAAGGGATATTCGTTTTCCCAGTATAATGAAATGCGCTTTAAAAATACAATATCGTTAGTTTTATCTCCCGTCAAAATTTTGCATTTTAATAAATGATTAGAAAAATCTATCACTCGCAATCGAGTACCATTGCATAGGCCTTCATTGATGCTTATATTTCTGATAAGCATTACAATGCAATTTTTTCGTAAATGTAATTCGTATGAAGGTAAACTGGATGGATTTAAAGAATTTAAATATTCTGGTTGTAACGAGGAACAACGTCCCTCGCCACGCCGGTAATCGAGGCAGGATAGAGAGTGACGAAGTAAGGCGGCATTGGCTCGATGGACAGAGCGCGCGCCTAGAGATCTCGGGAGCGCCGGATCGATTCTCGGTCCCGGCGTCTCCTTTTGTGATTTTCTCCTCTCACGTCAACGTCTCACCCCGTTACATTGGCGCCCAGTTCGTGGGTTTAATCAAGAAGGAACGCACAAATATTATAATTTTTGCGATTTTCGGCGCGAGCGCGAAACCGTTGCGAGTTTCAGAAGGTCGCGCGAGCGACGTAAACACAAGCGTTTCCGTACTGTTTAAGTCGCGCTCAAATCAGGCGGATTTGAGCGGCGTTCGAATTTATTCGTGCGGCGTATACGAATAATTCGAACGCATTTCACACGAGAAGTCTGTGAATAATAATCGGAGATTTTTGTTACCAGGCCGAGAACAAATATCTACCGATATTTTCACACGACATAGAATCAAACGACTCAGAGCAGCGAAACTCGAAGCTGACACTAGTATCGCATGTTCTCCGAGTCGAATAATTTTCTATTTGTTGTCGGGAGAATTTTACAGCAGTCTCTTGAGGATAGAAAGTTACAGAATTATTTTTTTCGTGACGTCTCGTGTGAAACGAGAGCGTATAGGCGTAATTATTAATTGCTTAATTAATAAAAATTAAACAATAAAAGGCAGCAAAGCGGCAACACAAGCGTGCGTAGCCGCGAAGTATAGTCCACGCACGCTATAGTGGAGCGAAGCGCGCAGCGGCGCGAGTGTGTGAGTGAGAATACGTGCGCTAGCGGCGCTACATAGAGGCGATTCCACGAGAACGCGACGGGCGCGAGATATAGAGTCATTTCCACGAGAAGACGCGGAATAGTATACGTCCAGTTTTCAACCAAGGAAACCTCAAGATTTCTCAAGAAGAAGACACACTCGACTCGAAAACGAGATATACGCACAATTCCGGATCCGTATTAGCGGATCCGTACCACGGCTTATCATCCTGCAGCTAATGGTATGATAGAGCGTTGGCATCGTACAATGAAATCAGCGCTTATGTGCCACAAAGAGTCAAACTGGGTGCGCACACTTTCCACAGTTCTCTTAGGATTACGCTGTCATGTCAGGTCCGATACGGGTGCTACCCCTGCTGAATTCATGTTTGGTACCTCGCTTCGGCTACCGGGTGAATTTTTCTTGCCAGAGGATTTTACTCCTGATCCCAACATATTCATCGAGGAATATAGGGAACACATGCGTTTAATCCGTCCGATTCCTGTAACTCACCATTACAAGAAGCGCATATTTTACTTTAAGGATATTTATAGTTGTACCCATGTTCACATGCGTGACATGGCTAGAAAATCTCTTGAAAGGCCTTACACAGGTCCATATAAAGTTTTAGAGCGTGTAAATGATCGCGTGTTCAAAATCGAAGTTAAAGGAGTTCCGCGTAGTGTAGGAGTAGAGTTATTAAAACCGGCGTACTTCATACCAGAAGAGCCGGATCAATCTTTACCAAAGAACGGTTCCACAGGCGATCAGCCAACCGGTTCTCAAGTTCCTAACCAAAGTTCCTCAGGCAATCAGCCTATTGTTCCTAAGGACGGTTCTGCAGGCACTCAGCCAGATGCTACCCGTGCAGCGCTTAAAACATACGCACAGAAAAAGGTGACTATCGCACCCTCCGCCAAAGCTTAGTCTTAAGTAATTTTGTACGTTCGTTATACCTAGCTTTAAGTTTCTACTTTTTATACTCTTGTAAGGACTTAGTCCATTATTTATCATTCGTTAACCCATTGTAAAGGATTTTAAATCCATTCGGGGGGGAGTGTGTGGGGTGCTGCATCACCATCTCTCTCTACCGAGGAGTGGGGAGAGCCGCCATGTTGAGTCAAGAGCGAGGACGAGCGTGCGAGCGCGCGAAGCCTGCTGCGCGAGGCAGTATACCTGAGGCCTCCGAGCCGTGTACATCACTATCAATAAACACCATTCTTACCACTCGATTGTTTCAGTCTCTCACCCGCATCTTCTCCGAGAGCAGTGGGCTCTCCTGGTCCATCCTGGCCACAGACATCCCCACAAGACTGCCCGAGGCTTCAGAAGTTGTTTTCGACGCACGCGAGATGGCGCCAGCTGTCCGGGTGGAGCAACCACCACATGTTATACACAAAAAGTAAGTGATATGCAAAAAATTTAATATAAAATTGTACAATTTTTAAGTAACAAACATGCTTACGTAGTTGGATCCTTATCGGTGAGGTCTTCGAAGTCCTCATCAAGTGTATACGTTATTTCATCAACCGCCTGCATCTTTAGCTTTTGTACTCGATGCTGGAGCAGGACACAGTATACAGGATGCAGAAATCTTGATGCAAAAGTTCAAGCAGATAATATAAATGCAAAATTAACTATCCTATTTATTTTAAACAGAATTTATGATACTATTATAATATAAATTTGAAGAACAGGTAAAAGCATTAAATGATAAAAAAAATTTTTAAACAAAACTTACAAATTGAAACAAAATCTAATTAATATCAGGAATAAAATAATCTATCTATTTTTAAGTTCAATAGTGACATAATCAACATGTTAACCATTATAACCCCAAAATAAGCTACAAAGGGCGTGCTTTTATACAATTACTAATATAAATTAACTAATATAATACAATAATTCGTATCCGTACATTAATATTTTTGCTTCTTATAACAAAATCGACAGCACAATAACGAGATGGCAATGGATTTTTCTGTAGGCGATGGTCAGACACGTGTGCACCTTAGCGAGCGGCGGACATTTGTATACACAACCTGTGAGACTTGGAATGTGGAAAGTATCGGTTTCACGTTCCAACGTCAATCCCGTTCCGTTTCATTATATTCATATTAATAGTTCACAAAAACACAACAACAAATATTGTTAATCAAATGTGTATATTTTAATGCGAGCTTCATTTACAATAAAAAATAACTGCATATATATACACCATCTAAAAACTTGTTACAGAGATTAAAAATTAAAATGACCAACTAAAATTTCAAATTTAGCGCTTTATCTAAGGCCACCAATCAGATCTGGTTTTAAGCGGCTTTACTTTTAACGGATTACTTTTTTAAGCGGGGATAAAAGACGCTTTAAAAAGAGAAGAGGCTGAACTATGTCGTGAAATTTTGAAAAATGTAAACTCGTTCAAACAATATTACGCCCTTCATAGTTATAAAATCGCCGAAATCGTTAAGACAATAGTATATTATGACACTGTTGTGGGAGATGGTTTTCTACCTTGCTCGATGTAGAAAAACACCTCCCACAACAGTCTCATACGATATTTCATAGCACGACAACCTCAAAATCGACAATAAAGTTGGTATTTTGAGGTTAGCGTGCTATAAACTTAAATTTTGCCACTGTAAGCGTCGACGTTTTAGATGTAGTTTTAACAGAAATCTATGCGTTTGGCTTAACCATAATCGAAAAAGCTTTCAGCACACGCAATGCATTCTTCTTTAGAGAGTTTGAATTTCGATATTCTTATGATTATTATGTTTTAATTTTTTTTTAATAAATTTATGTTATGAGTCACACGATATGACACCTCAAGGCCCAAAACATTGCAATTAATGAGAATTTTAACGTTATTGTTGGAAGGTTGGATAAGTTTCTGAGTAGTATCATGATTATATATATTTACATTTTACAACAATTATAATTTAAATTCAAACTTTCTGTTAAAAAATGCTAGTTCTGGAGAATTTAAGTTCGTATACGCTTGATTAGTTCAGCGTTACAAAAGTGTTTAGTAGACAGATTTCGTTCTATCAAATAATAAAAAGTTTTTTTTTTTATTTAAAGATGAGTTTGAATGTAAAATAAAATATTTTCTCTGAACATTATAAACTGCATATAATGTAAAGATTACATCCTACGATGTAAATCCTCGGGGCTCAGATATCTCAATAAGACTGCTTTATATGCAATTTATACGTTTAAACTTACGACTATCAAGTTATAAAAAGAAAGATTTTTTTATTATAACTTATATTATAAAGAGAGAGTCACGCTCGGGTCTGCTTGGGATAAAAGGAGGACGGCTGGCATAGCTCGTGTGCATGATATAACTATTTTGAAAATTATTTATAATTATTTATAAATAAACAAATAAAACTAAATCATCGATGACAGACTTTTTGTTTATGACAATAGCGGACGTAAATCATGTTTATTAACCTTATCAGCTACTGTTGATATAAAGAAATAGTGAAAAGTGCATATTTTCATTACAAGTCAGCATAATCATGTCGGACGTAAAAAAACCTTCTACTGCATTGATTGCTTCTGTGACGAAGGCGTTGGCAGATGATCTGAGGATTGCTTTTCCACAAGTTACCACTTCTGTTACAAACCAACCTAAATCTTCTTCTCAAGCTCAATCCAAAGCTTCTCCGTTTGAGTATCAAGAATATCGTTTGTCCGACAGAACAACAGTCGACGATTATTTTAAGAGATCCGAGCAGGTATTACAACTGAGTAAAATTTCAAAAGAAGAATACGATAATTTCGTTCGAGTATATATAGGTGCAAAACTGAATAATGCTCTGAAAATTCTTGTTGCTCCTGATACACCAAAAAGTCGTACGTATCAATAAATCCGCAATGTTTTAATTACACAGTTCGACATCGAGAAAAATAAATATGCAGAAAGTGTTAAGTTTCGTCGAATTGTATAGCTACGGAATAAATACATTGCTAATTTTTCACTACGGTTGAAGCAAGGAGCTACGTTCCGCGAATACAACACATTTCCCGACAAAATGCTGATTGAGCAGCTCCTACATGGTCTCACCAATCTTAATATGTGCGACGAAATAATCGCCAAAAAACTTTTTACATTCAAGGACGCTTACAAAATAGCACATACATTGGAGTCAACTCGTCAAACGGCGGATGAGGTTACCTTTACTTCTAATAAGATACATGCACTATCTTATTCATTGACGCATTTCAAGCATAAACGGAATGATTCACAAACATCGCGCAGTGCTTCTCGGAAGCAAGATAATGGTGAAAAACAAGGTCAGGACGATTGTAATGGATGCGGGGAACATCACAAACGTAGTGAGAGTCCATTTCGTATTTATGAGTGTCATAAGTGCAAAAAACGTGGGCGCATAGCGAAAGTTTGTAGAGCTTTATCTTCGCTTTGTACTTCTCAAATACAAAGTTCTAAAGAACCTGCACAACAAATAAATGTATTAAAATGTTTCAACGCAGTTAAAGAAATCTACGTTATTGATTATTGTGGTATGAAAATACTCCAAGTGCTCATTAAAGGCCATAAATTAAATATGGAATTAGATTCTGGTGCACCACATAATTTCATCGGGAGCGATACACTTTGTAACCTCAAACCTAATTTTCAATTACAGCCAACTTCTAAGAAATTCATAAGTTGTGGAGTTACTCGCAACACTGCCTTAAGTGCATCGGTATGTGCTCTGTAAATGTCTCATTTGGTTCTACATTTCGTCAACTTCTGGTCTATGTTATTTAAGGCTCTTACAATTCCTTATTTGGCTGTGAATGAATCGCACAATTAAGTCACGAAATTATTTGGACCGAACTCTTTTCTCCAATCAAGGTTAATGCGATTTCTACTCATCCACCTTTTTTAACTTGTGATCAACAAGCACAGCTGGATCAATTTTTGACAAGGTTTACTGGAATTACCGTAAAACAGCTGGAAGACTTAGTGGACCTCCAGTGAAGGTACATTTTATACCTGGAACTTCTCCTGTTTTTGCTCGTGCTCAAGATATAGCATATGCGTTACGCGACAAATATTCTAAAGTAATTGACGCTAAACCTGCGTCTGGATATTAGAAAAAAGTTGAGTTTTCCGAGTGGGCTTCGTCTACACATATCGTTATTAGAAGAAAATGGTGATATTCGTATAACTGGCAATTATAAACCTACGTTACATCCACATATAATCATAGATGAATGTCTTATTCCAAAACTAGTGACATTTTCCACAAAGTAAAAGGAACCAAAATTTACGCATATCTTGATATTACAGATGCTTATACTCGTCTTCCTGCTGACGACGAGTACAGCCATGATTTAACCCTCAATACTCTTACACGTGGGTCAGTTCGTCCTACACGAGCTGTTTACGGCGTAGCTAACGTTCTTGCAGTTGGGCAACGACGATTAAAAAGAATCTTACAAGGTCTATAAAACATTGAAAATTGTTTGGACGACATCATTTTATGGGCTGAAAGTTTCGAAAAATTGTTGATTATCCTGGAAACGTGTTTAATCCGTCTTCTTGAAAATCACGTTTGTCTCAATCGACGTAAATGTGTTTTTGCTACAAATTCTATAGAATTTTTGGGTCATAAACTAGATACACAAGGCATTCATAAATCTGATTTTTACATCATTTCGTGATGCATCTAAACCTTCTACACCTTAAAATTTGAATTGTTTATTGTTAAAGCTACGTACTATAATTCATGCTGCTAGATCACTTCGGGACATGGTTTTTATATCATCTTTTCAATGATTGATGAATGATAATAAAAATATTCTTATTTCTCCTAAAGTCTTGATACCATACGATCCATCCTTACCTCTTATACTCGCCACTCATGCAAGCAAAGTAGGACTTGGAGCCATTTTATCACATAGCAATGGAATCGAAAGGCCAATTGCTTATGCAAGCCGTACATTAACTGCTACTTAACAACGCTATCCTTAAATCGACAAGGAAGCTTTAGCTATTGTATAGGCTCGTAAAAACTTTTTTAATTATTTATACGATCGTCATTTTACGCTGTTTACAGATCACAAGCTATTGACACAGATTTTTCATCCTAAAATATCACTTCCTATTCTTTGCATCAGTTGAATAGCTAATTATGCTGATTACTTACTTGTTAGCTCATTTCAACTACGATATCAAGTTCAAGCCAATTAAAGCTAACGCAAATGCAGATTATTGTTCACGTGCTCCACTTCCTTTAACGGTTAACCGCTATTAAAGAAATTACAGAACTTGATTTTTTCGATATATTTATTATCAACCACATTAATCAGTTTCCTGTACGAGCAGAGCAGATTGCGAAAGAAACTTGTATAGTTTGTAACCTAGGTAAAGTATCCAATTACTCGAAGCTCGTCAAGATCTATCTCATCATGGATACAAATCGCCAAAGTCTTCTTATGATCTATCTTCAAACTGCTTGATTTTTGAACATCGAGTTGTGATTCCATTGTCTCTTCGTCAAGCAATTTTAAACACATCGATCAAATTCGTGCTTTTACAAAAAAAAAATAATAATAATAAATAAATAAATAAATTAAAAAAATAATCGGAAGAAACAAGAAAAAAACCAGAAAGAGTAATATTTTTTAAAGATAAAATTGATGCTAATTTGACAACGCGTTCTACTACAAGTACACGACGTCGTACTTGATTTTACAAAAATAACGTAACTTCAAGATCTATGAGTGCATAGCAAGAAGTAAATACTGAAGTTATTACACCATCATATAAGGCTCCTTCGATTTCTCAGACTGTATCGTTTAAAGAATCACTGACTATACAAGCTACGTCAACTCAAGAATCTTTAATTTCAAAATCTTTACCAACTTCAAGTTTTGAGATGGCTATGACCACAACGAAAGCTCAATCTTTAACATCTCACACATCCTATTCACCTATTGTAAATGATTCATTTCAAAATCCATCTACCTCTGCAACTTTTAAAGAAGAATTTCCGTTTCTAACTCAAGATCAACATACTGTACGTTAACCTCAAGAACAGGTACCAGAAACCACGGAGACACCAAAAACCACGGAGCGCACCACCTTGACATTGTCATTGGCCTCCCTGTACACCTAGACACCGTACTTGAATGATTTTTATACCAAGTCTCCGAAAACAACACAAACCTTGTCATCGGCTACCCTGGCAAGCTGTTACTGTTACTGCTCCGGGATGCAGAGTATGCACCGGCAACTTTTCAACTATAAATATCGTCATATATTATTATATGAGGAATATAAGGATATGTAAAAAAGGTGGAAAAGCACTTTCCTATCATTTTTGATCGCAGTAAACTTCATCATCCTTTCACCCTGGAGGCGGCTGACTTAACCGTCTTTTCACACTGCAGAGAAAGATAATGATATGAGCAAATCATATACAAGCTTTGTTAGAATGACTCTATCGGCTCACTATATATATATATATATATATATATATATATATATACACACTAGTGGGGCTTCTCCTCCCTGCTCGCTACGCTCGCCAACCTCCCATTTTAATTTCTGTATGATTTTTATTTTCATAATTTTATTTTATATAAATTGTATAGATTATAAAAAAAGATTGAATTTTCATGATCTGATAATTACGTTCTGGTTAGTTAAGAATGAAAATGTATCAGGATAATACAAAAGATGAACTAAGAGATAATAAAATTAGATAAAATAATTGTAAACTTTCTATCATTAATGAATAAACATTAATAATGCAATGATTACTTATATTTTATAAATATACCAATTTCGCCCAATTATTAAGCACAAAAAGATAGTATACTACAAATTTACAAAGTATCCGTAAACCTTTTCAGACAAATTAAATATTTGTACTTTTATTGATACTATGCGCTCGCATGTGAGTCGTCACATATTTTTTATATTTATATGTTTTTAAACAGATTTCACATTCATAAATTCGCCATTTATATGCACCTTTCTATGATCAAATATTTTTTTTTCAAATAATTTTTTTTTTTACAAAAATTATACATAAATTTTGTATATCCTGTAGTAAGTAAACAGTATATAAATTAAAAGAATTATATAAACTTTATAATTCTTGCTATATATCTTCCTATATATTATATAACAACGAACTTCTATTTTTAAATGAATATCAAAGGACAATAAAATGTCCTTTGCGCCGTTTTTCCCGACGGTTCTGACGTCAAAGGAGAGTATATGTGGGAGCTCAGGGCACCCACCACCGAGGTCATCGGAGGAAGCCGCTGCTGGTGCCGAGGGCTTAATTTGTGTAGAGCAGTCTCCCTACTCGACCACCGGCAGCTCCGAGGCGCCACTGGCCGGCCGCCACGATGGATAGCGAAGCGAGAGACGCACTCGAGCTTCGACGCAGTTATCAGAACTAATTCGGCTTTCGATTGAGCTATTCGCTCAAGACTTGAGAGAGAGAGAGATTTCAAGAGGCTTATCAATAAAGACTTCATAGATTACATTTTACTAAATTGACACCTGTTCAATTATCGCACTTTCTCCAAGAGTCCTTGTTACAAAGTTTAGAGCGCGAACACCTCCCGTTCTAACAGTGGTGACTCTGTAACTTCTTTAAGGATATCAGACCGCTGGACTACGCCATTTTCCCACCAACGGCGTCCCTCGTCCAGCAACGAGCGGCAACGACCTCGACCGACGGAAGCCCCTCTACAGCCCGGCTCCGAGTTCCAACAAGAAGCAACAGGTGAGCAGAGATTTCAACCGCACAGCTCGAAGCAAAGCGTCTCGCGGTGACTGGTCAGCACCAGAAACGCTCTACAAGCGTCAGCAACAACCAGCAACGAGCAGCAACATGAGCAACGGCCTCGATAGTCGGAGAGCCTCTATACAGCCCGGCCTCAAGAGTCACCTCACCTACAAAAAAAAAACGGAAAATCCATTTTCGGAGATGCTCGTAGCCCATCGGAGCAAAAAAGCTCCGCATATCTCTCTCTGTCCCACATCAGCCGTACGTCCCGTTCCTCAGCCCATCTACAGCCAGCTTCCGGAACCGCGCTAGCAGCTACGCTGCGCAACCACCACTCCACGACCATGGTCTACGCCAACGCCGTTACCATCAGGCGGAGCGCAGCACACACCATCGTCGCTACAGCGCAGTAAGCCCTGCGAGCACCAGGTACTCTCGAAAATCGCTACCAAGCCGCGCGCGACCCGCGAGTCGCTTACATCTTTCGCACAGTCGTGCGCGAGCTACGAGACATAAGCAGCGAGTCGCTTTCATTTTAGCTCTGCGCTCATCAGCGAGACCTGGTGTGTAGCACGGTCGTCGTCGCGGTACCACTGGGCACATTTTTCTCGTACATCCTCTCTTCTGTGCGTGCTCGTCGCCTCCCGACGCGAGCCGCGATCGAGGCCGCTGGAGCTGCACGCCGCGTCGTTTCAACGCCATTTGAGCGGCAATCTTAGCGTCGAGCAACCGAATTTTCGCGCACGATCTTCTGGCTCCGCTCCCGTCACACCGCGGCGCTCCGAGCGCACAGCCGAGTGCTACGCAGCGAATCCCCCTCCGCTACACGAGCAGCCGCTGAACTTTTCGAAGCACGATACGTCCAATGACAGCATGCGCACAGGCCGCATCTAGCGTGCCAGACCCCGGGCGGCCTTTTAGACCAGCAGAACATCGGCCTGGAACCAAATCGAGCCCAGCTAAACCCGCTCGTAGCAGCCAACGACGGATTGCACGCGACACCTGTATCGGATGTTATCCTCGCCCCTCCTACAGACCGTTACTACGAAACACTGAAAGTGGCCGTCCTGTAGCGCCTCGCCTTCTCAGCCGACCACTAGCTGCACCAGCTGTTGAACGAAGTCCACCTGGGCGATCAGAAACCCTCGCAGTTGCTGCGGTACATGCGCCGCCTGGTCGGTACAGCCATCACAGACAAGGCACTATGAGTCAAGTAGCTCGACCTGCTGCCAGCGCCAGCCAACCGCATGTGCAGGGTGCTACGAGCAATATCTCTTAACGAGCTCGCAACCTTGACAGACGAACTCGTCTCGCCAGGCATCACAGTCAGCACAGTTTCGCGCCCGAGCTCACCCGCACACACAACAACATCGGGCACTGCGTCGCACATCTCGACGGAAGATGCTGTCTCTCTGCGGCTTGGCCTCGCCCAGATCACCGCGATGCTACAGCAGCAGGCCGTCACGCTGCAGACCAACGCAATATCTGTCACAGCCAATTAACAGCTCCAACAGCAGCAGATACAGCGACAACAGCAGTCCAATTGACGCCATGAACTGTGAAAAAAAAAGTTCGATTCTTTTTTAGTTGATGTTTCCCACAACATAAATATTAAAATGAATGAAGATTGATTAGATCGTCCTGGAACCAATGACCCTTCTTATTATGCAGCTGGACATAATTCGTTCACAGATATACATTCTGAAGATTTTAATTTAGATAGTGCTAATTTGGTATAGCCTTCAAGAGGCCTGCAACGAGCTGCTGCTTTTACTCCTCTCGCTATTCGATAGATCAGTGAATACGTCACTGACTCCTTATACATGGGATAAAGAACACCGTTATATACCTTATTCGAATATACATCTATTGAAACTAGTAGTTTTATACTAAAGTACTGTTATAAAATGTTGGTTGTATTAAATAAATTCATTTACACTCGGCAGTATAGTTAATCTCTAAAAAAATTAACTTTTCAAAAAGTAAAAGGTCATGGCAAGTTACGTATTAAGTATCTTGAAAGTTTGTTTTCGATTATTATCAAGTAAGCTCTTTATTAACCAAACAAAAATTTGTTGCTTCATTATGATAAAATATAATAAATTTGACTTTGGATGATCGATCTCAGTTTTTTTTATCTGTTATTTCGTTGCGGAATGTATCAAAGTTGCCTAACCTTTTACTTTTTAAAAAGTTAATTTTTCTTAGAGATTTTAGACCTTTTTAATAACTTTTTTTGAGTATTTAATATTTTTCCTAAAAATAAAATATAAGCATCTTTAGCACCTTTCGACCATGGCTTTTTTGTAACATTTTTATCATGATGAAATGAAATCATTGATCCTTCTGATACACTACCCTCGAATTATTTCTACACTTAGACACCAAAAACCACGGAGCGCACCACCTAGACCTCGTCATCAGCTACCCTGTACACCGCCGTCGAGTGATGTACTTACCTAGACATAAAAAATTACAGAGAGCACCACCTAGACTTCATCATCGCGCACTTCGTACACCTAGACACCGTCCTTGAATTATTTCATCACCTAGACACTAAAAACTACATGTGAGCAAGCATGCAGAAAACCGATGAGAAAGCAATATCCATCTGTATATAGCTGTGCGGACAACTTCACGGTCCTAACATTTTTTGATTTGGCTACTTGATAATTGAATGTAAACAGAGCACTGCGGATCAATTTAGATTTAAAACCTTAATATTTGCAGACAATGCATATCATTCTATTTATTCGCCAAAGTACACCACCAGCGAGTGGGAGCAGTCAATATAATAAGCTTGTAGATTTTTTTTTGGTAAATAAAGTGCTGTAGAGGAATTCTTTAGTCGCAAGTCAGCTATGCGTTGAAAATAATCAACAAAAATCGTTTAAACACTTTAAAAAGTCATAAATTTTATGTTAATATCTAGACAACTTTGAAATAATATTTTTTCGTAAAACCCTACACTTATCTGAAAACTATATGTTTTTGAAGCATATCTATTATTATAAAAGTGTCTTTCGAAGCCCAAATCTTAAGTAAGTCTGCGGTAGCTTAGAAAAGGAAATTCTAAATTTTGGCCTTCGAAGAAATATCATACCTGATAATATAGCACATATAAACATGGTTTTATGTTTCTTACATTATACGTAAATGTATTTGTTAATACTGTAATTCATTTTTTAAACAATTTAGGGAAAATAAAAACAAAAATTAGATTTTTTATTTTTTGACTATTTAAGGTGTATCTGTCCCCTTAAAAATGAGATATTGCTATAATCATCAATATATTCATTCTAATCATTTATTCTTTCAATTAACTTGACATATAAGCTTGATCTCTGAAGCTACAGGAGGAAGTCGTGGACTGCTCGCATACTGTTTAAGAGCCTTGGGCTCTTAGACTACGAGGCATAGAAGAAACCGAAGCGAGCAACGGAAACTGCCCTTCGTTAAGTGCTCAGTTTGAGAACCAGATCACCAATGCTCATGAACCACCAGTAGTATTATAGTCCTGTATATTCTTATTTTAACATTTTTAGACACAAGCCTTGACCAAAGTAAATTACTTACTGCGTAGAAGCCAGCATTACCCGAATGGAGTCTCTTATTTATTTCAACATCAATCTCGTTTCTATCATTCATGGTCGTACTAAATACCTGAATTTGCTAACCTTCTCAAAAGTAAAATTTGAAACTCTGAGATCTCCATCCCCTCTGCAGATGCCTAGTTTATCCACAATAATGTACTTTGTTTTTAATTCACTTACTTTTAACAATGTATACTCAACTTTTATGAGGATTTCTGCGTTTCTTGCTACCATTTCCCTGTAGTTCCTCAGTATATCCAAATCATCTGTGTAGCCTAATATCTGCGTTGTTTTATTGAGCGTTGCACCCAGCTTGCTTACCTGCATTTTTCTAACGACATACTTTAACATTGAGTTGAACAGTACCGTAAAGAGCCCATTCCCTTGTTTTGAACCACCGCGTATCGTGAAGGATTCTGATACATTACCACCTACTTGGACCTCTCCCTTGCTTCCATTTAAACATATTTGAATTAATCTCATAAGGTTTTTGGTAAACCGTGAAGTACAAGAATTTGATAAATTTTGCTTCGCTTAATAGAGTCGTACGCTTTTTTAAAATCTATAAATAGTTAGTGTATGGTTTCGCAAAATTCCCACATTTTCTGTAACAACTGTCTTGTGGTAAACGGTAAACATTTGATCGCTCGTCGATCGGTTGCTCCGTAATGTGCACTAATAATCTCCCACTATCTCTTTCGCAAATAGAGTGTGTCTAGCTTGTTTTACGTTTGACAGAAGTTTGTAGTTCGTTGCTAAATGTAAGATGCCCCTATAGTTATTGCAGTCTGTCTTATCCTCCTCTTTAAAAATTGGTATAATTTGGCTACTACTAGAAAGTGATCCGAGTCGCTATCTGCCTCTCTATAAGCCCTTACGTCAAAAACGTTAGTATGACGTCTTTTTTCAATGAGAAAATGATTAATTTGGTTCTGTATGGCCCCGTCCGGCGATGTCCACGTTGCTGTGTGTATATCCTTATGCTTAAAACACGTAGTTTTGATTATAAGATCATTTGCCGCTGTGAAATTTATCACCCTAATACAGTTATCATTGCTGGCTCGCACATCCCCTTTCAAGGCAGTTGTCATCGCTCCCGCATCCTCCTCGGCAGTAGGATTATTGTTCACTTTTTGCAGCTAACCTCTTTTTCAGGGGCTGTTCCTCTATCCGTAATCCGAGGACTCGCTGTGTAGCGGTGATGGGCTTAGGGTAGCGGTATTGTAACAGCATTGTTAAAGCCACACGAGTAAAAATTATTTCTATTATATTTTTATAACAAAGATATGAATCAGTACGTAGACAGCAACTCGCAAAACATTACAGATACTCCAAATTTTATGTAAGTTTACACCGTAGATGGGCGTCTCTCGACATTGCCGATCGACACATCAGCTGATCCGTGTAAGCACAAATTCACAGCCTTTCTCTGAATTTGTCCAAACACAAATAATAATTAATGAGTCTTACGCTAAATAAGTACTTTTTACTTAAATCAATTTTAGTTATCACTTCTGCCAAACACCCCGAGACTCACACCGTTTTTTATAGTGTTTTTTAGTTTTTACCATTGTTAAAACGATGTTTTAACAATTTAACAAAAATATAAATGAAAAATTCAATTTTTTTTGATTCCACATTTTAAGTCTCCTTAAGCGTCTTTACAGGGGTGCACCACCGGCCTAGTAAGGGAATGAAAGAATCTGATGCTAGTCGATCAGATCACTGTTATATCACAAATGTAAAGTTAGTTTTAAATTTTCAATACTTTACTTACAATAATCTAAATTTCAATACTGCTTAAGGCAACTATGCTTTTCCCTACGATATCTATGCTAATTTTATTCCCTGCGGTATGTATGCTAAAATAATGTATCACTTATTGTCATCGACTGATCAAAACAAAATCGGTTTCTAAAAACTGTATCTGTTGATATGCAAGTAAATTCGAAGCTGCTGGACACCAATCTACTGTTTGATTTTACATAATTGTATTATTCAATATAGTCCTACAAGTGGCGATTTGAAAATTTATAATACAAAAATAGATGTGTTGCAGTGAAAAGAAAAAAAAATAAACAAATTAATAAAAATTAAGTGGATAACATTTATTTAAATGCCTGCAAATACTCCAAAGTCTGCACTGCCTAAAAAAATATAGATATTTTATATTAAAGACAAAATAAATATACGTAACACGAATGTTAGGTGGATTTTGGGTTACCTATCAATATTATACAGAATGACGCAATTTAAATGCCCACTGCATACAACTCGTAAGAGAAGGCACCAATCGAAAAAGTAATAGAGCTTAAACTAATAGGATATGCAGAAAAGTTAAACGTTGACTTGAATTTAACCTTAAACTCGATTTTTAATCCAATGCTCTCTCTCACACACACACTGCGCGTCCTTCACTTCGTTTGCACGCTCCTTTTTTTCCTGCTCATTTACCCATATTTCGTCTTAGATTTTAATCGCGTTTTGCTATAGTATGATGGTTGCATTACAATAAAATAGTCTAAGAAGTTTGAAAATAGTATTGCAATAAATTTATACTTTGTATTTTATAGTGAATTGCTCTTTCGTCAAAAAATACTATGGATGATTCATAGAGAAATTTTACATATCCTAAGAGATCCGTCAGTGCAGCTTTGGAGAATAATTCAGAAAATTGTAAGTACCATATAAATTTAGTGTGTATGTCGAGATATGTTGGTTGATGATTTTGCTTATCTAAATATGGAACATTGCTGTAATGGAGATATCGCGCATTTTACAAACATGATACGTCCGGGTAAGCCGCACGGAGCGAATACGCGCGTAATTTAGAAATAGTTATTAGCTGACCGGAATGAAGAGATCTTTAGTTCAGCACGGCGGTTTACATCGACCGCCTTGGGCAAAGGTGACAAACTTGTCCGTTAATACGGGCAAACAAGCAGATAGTTATAATCCTAACGCGACAATTTAGGTAAGCGGTGCAGCTATTGATTGCAGTGGATGCTCTCGGAAAAGGCCTAATCAAATTTGAACCTTGCGTTGCTGGAAACTGAGTATCATGTACAATAGAAAACGTGTTGTATGTACTTAACGCGCGTTCAAATTTGCTTTCGGTAATCACTGCGACAGAAAAAGGACTAACTTTCATTTTATCAAGGACTGCCTATAAATTTGTACGAGACACGGCATGGTCAAAGTACGAGAAGTTTGCGACGGTCATTTGTATACAGTCATGCATTGGCGAGGTTAACGTAGCTTCAAGAGAGACATTGCAGATCTAGCATAAACGACTGGGCCATCAAAACAAAGTTCATGTAAAACAGTTACTGAAGCAACACGATATTGATTTTATCAACGATCAATTTTTCTGTGGAGCTTGCGTGTAAAGTAAGCAACGTCGTAGCACTTACTGCGAACGCACGCAAAGTGCGAACAATATTATGTTTTAATGGCTCAAATTTGAGAGGGGAAAGCCTCGCGGCATAAAACCCCTCTCGATAAAATATACAAGCTGCGGATCACAAAGAAATATGTGTTTCGTGTGCAGGTGTGTATGTGTGTGTAATCGTGTATCGTGCTAGCGATTTCGAGTCGTGTGCAACAAAACTGTGGCCTCAAAGCCACAGGAAGTCGATCGATTCAACCCGAACGCGACCCGAACACGTTTTTCCCTTCACCAAGCGTAGAATAGAAAGAGACAGGGTAGAACACACTAAAGATAGAGAGACAGAGCACTACACCCACTACTAAACCGCGCGTTTATTATCGGCGAGTTGACGAGCGTACGGATTCGTGTCGTTGTCAAATCAAGAAATTGCATAGGAGCGTGCCTGGCGATGTTGTTCGCTTAGCTGCTCGGTAGCTACTGAACTTTAAGAGCCATGTTCGAGCCAGCAAGCGTACGACACGAGGCCAGCGGCGCCGCTAGCGCCAACGGTGAGTCTCTATGAGTCTCACTCTCCGTCGAACACCGAGAGATGGCGCCACGTGCTCTACGTCGGTTCTCACGGGCTCGTTCGACACCGTCTCTTGTTGGTGGAATTGAAGCCGGAGTTCGACGGAACAGCCTCCCCCCGTTGCGAGGAACCGAGCAAAACTCATCGAGTTCGTGAACTAGGTGTAAATATGCATGTATGTTTGTGTTGTGGCGTGTACATAATTATAATCAAATAGATGTCTCGTCGATGGGCGAAGTCGGTAGAGGACATAGCTGCGTGATGTTGCGCTTCAGGAAGATCCGAGAAGTTCGGACCGTGGCGACTCTAGCGAGTCCGTCGGTCCCCGGGTGCAAGTCTTGGACGACTCCCAGCTGTCACTGCGTACAAGGTTGGTTGCGATCGATCAGGAGTACGACCATCCCTCCGCTCAATTCCCCTGTGGAGTCGTGCCATTTCTGGCGCTGCTGAAGCTCGTGGAGATACTCCAAATGCCAACGCTTCCAGAAGTCCTGACGAGCTTTGGTTATGAACTTCTAGGCGGACAAGCGGTTATCTGGAATAGAGGTCAAATCAGTACATGGTAGGACAGTAAGAGTATATCAAAATATGCGCTGGGGTTCACGCTATCGGATCGTTGCGATCGGCAGAGATCGACCAGAGAGGTCTGAAGTTTAGAATCACTTCTATTTCTATAGCGAGGGTATATAGCTCCTCGAATGTAAGAATTTGCACACCCACTACGCGTTTGAAATGATGTTTGAATGATTTTACCGCGGCCTCCCACAAACCCCCGAAATGCGGTGATAAAGGGTGATTGAAGTGCCATTGGATATTTAAAACGAGAGCTTTAGCACTGACCGTGGATTTGAACTCCTCCGATCTGAGGAAGTCGGAGAGCTCCTTAACCCATTAACGTCCAAAACAGAGAAATCGTAACACTGTTTTCAACCGTAAATCGATCACATATTCCACGGATATATTCAAAGCAAACATACTTTTTCTTAAGGATTTTTTTTCTCTACTTTCCATTTCTGGTATCAGAATTGCGTATTTTTCACTAATAAATCCAATATGGCGACGTTTAAAAAAAAAATGCAAAATTTCGATACTTTTTTTTTTTTAATCCAATTTCTTGTTGTGTTAACGTTGAGGACGGAACTTTATTTTTCAACTATGAGTGCATAAATGAGTTGGACTTTAAATTCAGTTTGGTCCCGAATCCAGAAATTTAATATGGCGGGTAGAAAATGGTGCCTGAAGCGCAAAATTTTGCCCAAACTTTCACGAATTTTTTTCTCGAATATAATGCATTGGACGAAAAAATCAATAAGAATAAAAAGTGCTTAGAATCAATCAAGGAATATGTCTAAATTTTTTCACTGAGTTTTGAGCAACTTTTTTATTTTTGCCAATTGGCAATTTATGACAAATTGGAAAATTTCATCGAATCGTCTCGAAAAAATTCAGATATACTTCTTGGTCAATTCTAAGTACTTTTTATTCTCTAACTTTTTCTTATATAACGCTTTGTTTTGGAGTAAAAAATCAAAAACCTTAAAAAATTTGAGTTATGCAACTTTTGGAATTGTTTCATAAACTATATTGAATTCTCAATCGAAAAAGTCTGAATTCAATTACTATATTCAATTTGCCGAATTTTGCCAAAAGCTTTTGTAATGTTTTTATCTGATTTTCAAAATAGTGAATCATCATTGAATGTTCATAAATCGATTTTGAAGAATCTTTAGTTTTTTCACTCTTTGTCTACTATACTGTTAGTGTTCTAAATACTAGCGTTAATATTTTACTTGTGCATTTAGCTTTTCAAGTTTTAAAATTGTAATGGCTCCAAAACGCCGGAGAAATGTAAGATCTCAATCAGAGTCTGAAGAAGATTATTCTGATGATAACGATGATCATAATATTTTGGTACCTAATCCAGATAATTCGGGCAGTTCTGGTCAGAGTGACGAAGATTCTGGTTCTGAATCTATTGATAACTTATTACTGAGTACATACGCAGAAACTTCTAATAATTATACGAATGATCAATCTAAATTGGAAAATGAATATATTTATAAATGGATTGACGGAGTAAAAAGTTATTCCTGCAAAGTTGAAAATGAAATATTATTATCTGATACTCATAAGAAAGACATCAAAAATATGAGTCCAGTTGACCTATTTGAGACATTTTTTTGCAAAGAAATTAAAAATTATATTATAGAATCAACTAAGATGAATAATTGCAGTCTAACAATGTCAGATTTGAATATATTTATAGGAATAATACTTTTCTTTGCATTCAATAAAAGGAAAAGTCAAAGAGATTATTGGTCTAATGATCCCTTTTTATCTAGTGATGTAGTGAAATCGACTATGGGACGCCGTACATTTGAAAATATAAAATCTAGGTTGAAATTATCAAAACCAGGGGATGAAGATTGCAATGATAAAGCTTGGCGAGTTCGTCAAGTCATGAATCTGTTTCGTAGAAACATAAAATTGTTCGGGTACTTTCAAACCGCGATATCTGTAGATGAAATGATGGCCAAATGCTACGCTAGAACTAGTATGAAACAGTTTATTCGCGGCAAACCAATTAGATTCGGTTTGAAATTTTGGGGTCTATGTACATTAGATGGATTTTTATCAGATTTTGATCTATTCTGTGGGAAGAATTCAACTATTGGGGATAAATTAGCCAAATGTGCTTTAGGAACTCGGGTAGTAATGAACTTACTTGACAATTTTTTTTTAACGCTAACTTTTCGTAAAGTAGGCCTTTACCATCTATACATGGACAATTACTTCACAAGCTTAGACCTTTTTGTACATTTAAGAAAAATGGGTTTACGTTCCACTGGTACTATTAGAGAAAATAGGATAAAAGAAAAAAATTATATTGATAAAAAATCAACAAGAGGCACATACGCCACAAAACACGATCAGAAGAGCGGAATGAATTTAATTACTATCATTGATTCTAAACCGATTTCAATAATTTCTACAGCATCTGGAGTAACACCACTGTTATCCTCGAAAAGATATTCCAAAGAAGTAAAATCAAAAATAGACATACCTTTTCCTAATGCATTTCATCTTTATAATAGGTTTATGGGAGGGGTTGATGTTCATGATGGCCATTGTAATGATGTTATGTCATGCATTCGATCAAAAAAGTGGACGTGGGTGGTTTTTATTAGATTACTTCAGGCCGCTGTCACCAATGCAGTAATACTTTATAATTGTGCTAATCCAAGTCACAAAAAAGTTCAAAAGAATTTCTGATGGATATTGTGAAATACTATCTGACTAGACCTAAAGTTGATGACATTGTTCATGAAACAGTATCCCTCAAACAACAGAAGCTCTGCTGTTGCAAGCCATGTGTCATTAGGACAAACAGATTTTGCAAAAAATGCAATAATTTTTATTGTAAAACGTGTATTATAAAAAACCATAACAGTTCCTACAAAAAAAATAAAAATTACAAAACTATAAAAAATCAAAAACATAAATAAAAACCTAATAAAAAGCGAAAAAAATAAATAAATAAATAAAAAGATAAAAAACAGACAAGATGCTTTGACTCATTCACCTCCACGCTGTAAGTGTCGAGCAACGTTGTACATCAACGGCTAAGAAATGAGAATTTTTCAATGCGAAAATCATATCATCTGGAATGTGACAGATACTCGGGCACAAATTTGAAGTAAATTTGCTCATAATTGACCAAAAAGTGCATATGGAACAAAAAATTTTAAAATTTTTGATTTTTTTTTGAATTTCAGAAAATCTTAAGAATTTTAAGGTTTTTGATTTTTTACTCAAAAACAAACCGTTATATAAGAAAATGTTAGAGAATAAAAAGTACTTAGAATTCATCAAGAAGTATATCTGAATTTTTTCGAGACGATTCGATGAAATTTCCCAATTTGTCATAAATTGCCAATTGGCAAAAATAAAAAAGTTGCTCAAAACTCAGTGAAAAAATTTAGATATATTCCTTGATTGATTCTAAGCACTTTTTATTCTTATTGATTTTTTCGTCCAATGCATTATATTCAAGAAAAAAATTCGTGAAAGTTTGGGCAAAATTTTGCGCTTCAGGCACCATTTTCTACCCGCCATATTAAATTTCTGGATTCGGGACCAAACTGAATTTAAAGTCCAACTCATTTATGCACTCATAGTTGAAAAATAAAGTTCCGTCCTCAACGTTAACACAACAAGAAATTGGATTTGAAAAAAAAAGTATCGAAATTTTGCATTTTTCTTTTAAACGTCGCCATATTGGATTTTTGAGTGAAAAATAAGCAATTCTGATACCAGAAATGGAAAGTGGAGAACAAAATACTTAAGAAAAAGTATGTTTGCTTTGAATATATCCGTGGAATATGTGATAGATTTACGGTTGAAAACAGGGTTACGATTTCTCTGTTTTGGACGTTAATGGGTTAAGCTGATTGTTCGCTCCAACAAAGTTCGTCCCATTGTCAGAGTAAACATGATGAGGAATGCCTCTACGCCCTATGAATCTAGTGAACGCGCCTAAGAACCCTTCAGTGGTCAAATCGCTGGTTATCTGTATGGTTACCGCCTTTGTAGCCATGCAAATAAAAACGCACCCGTACGCCTTAAGGGTTGTTCGATTATAACGCTTCTTCTCTTCGATGAGAAGTGGGCCGAAAAAATCTACACCTACATGGGAGAATGCATGAGAATCTGTGACCCTATCGGTCGGATGATCAGACATTTTGCAATGGAATGGGGTGGGTTTGTGCCGTATGCACGTAGCGCATCTGCGAACGACGTGACGGACCTGATTTTTTCCATCGATCAACCAAAAACGTTGTCGTAACGAGAAAAGGGTACTTTGAACTCCAAAGTGGAGGTTCAAATCGTGAGCTTCTCTGATAATCAAGTCGGTGACTTGATTTTTCGTGGGCAGAAGTATGGGGTGTTTACTAGCTATAGGGATGTCGGCGTTTTTCAAACGCCCTCCCACACGGACAACTCCATTCGCGTCCAAACACGGATTAAGGGCCGCAATATGCGACCCCGTCACCTTAGTACCCTTCGTTAAGCATGCAATTGAATCGAAAAACGCGTCCTGCTGGATGATTCGAAACACGCGGGATTCGGCTTTTCGTTTTTCGGCGACCGTGACGGGCTTTCACGGTCGCCGCGAAAGCCCGTCTTTGAAAACCGCCCTAGGAACATGCGATCCGTAGCAGTATCGACCAGGAGACAAACTCCTTTTTTCAGTCCGGGAATATCCGGGTTTGACTCGACGATGTTCGCGGGCCATAAGGCTTCTATCTGCTGCAGCCATGTAGGTCCAATAAACCACGTATCATTCCGCAGGAATTCTTTCGGGAGTTGTCCTCGTGATAAAGCGTCGGCGGGGTTGTGTTTAGTAGGGACGTACCGCCAACTGGCGCGTTCTCATAACTCCTGTATTTCTCGCACGCGATTCGCTTCGAACTGCTTGAGGTCTTGCGGGGACTTTCGTAACCAGTGTAAGACTATAGTGGAATCGGACCATAGAAAAGTCAAAGCTGGAAGGGTTTCTAAAAGCAGTCTTACAAGAGTCAAAGCCCCACACAATTCCAAGCTGGGAATAGTCTGTTCTTTCAAAGGGGCGACTCTAGATTTTTAACAGATTAGTCGCACGGTGATCCTACCGTCTTTATCAATAGCCCTAGCGTAAAGGCAAGCGCCATAACCTTTTTTACTCGCATCGCTAAACCCGTGAATCTCTATTTGCGAGTAATTAACGCACACGACATGTCGGGGAGCAGAAACACTGGAGAGAGATTGCAACTGGCTCGCGAATTCCATCCAAAGCGTGTACAAACTCTGAGAGACTGGTTCGTCCCATGATATTTTCTCTCTCCAACATTCCTGCATGATCCATTTTGCTTGTAAACCTACAGGGCCTAATAAATCTATTGGATCAAAGATCTTAGCAATCTTTGACAAGATTATGCGCTTAGTCACTATGCGAGGGACATCTACACGTTTCGCCGCGATAGCTAATTCGTCGCGCTTCGACGCCCAAGAAATGCCTAACGTTTTAAAAACTATATCCGTTTCACCATCTGGTGCCAGGCTCAGAACTTTCTCATCTAAATCGTCTAAGGCGTGATTGTGGTTAGAGGCTCATTGTCGGATGTTAAATCCACCACGCTTCAAGACGGTGATTATATCATCACGCGCCCTCAAGACATCCTCCAACGAATCCGAGCCTGTCAACAGATCGTCCACGTACAGGTCTCTTTTGAGAATATCAGATGCTCGAGGATACTGAGCCTTCTCGTCGTCAGCAAGCCTGTGAACCGTCCTTTTCGCAAGGTATGGGGCAGAAGCTACACCAAATGTAACGGTGTTCAACTCGAAGACCTGTAATTTCCCTTCGCGATACCAGAAAATACGTTGGTATCGTCGATCGTCGGGGTGAATCTGTATCTGTCGGTACATCTTCTCTATATCGGCGGTTAGCACGTACCTAGGCGATCGAAACCTAATCAAATGGGTGTAGAGTTTATCTTGGATAGTGGGCCTGACATACAATATGTCGTTAAGAGAAACGCCCTTTGAAGACTTAGCGGATGCATCGAAAACGACTCGGAACTTAGTAGTAAGACTTTACGACTTTAGTCGTAAAGTCTTACTACTAAGTTTACTTTAGTCGCTCTTTACGACTACCACGTATGGAAGATAATATTCCGAATCATCCACGCTGGATACCGCTGACATGTGCCCTAAATCAAGATATTTTTGGAAGACGCGACTGAACTCATCTATCATACCGGGCGACCGGCTGCATCGCGTGTCCTCGACTCCCCTAACTCCGGGTCCTTCTTTCTAAATGGCAATATAACCATGGAGCGTCCATCAGACAACCGAGTAGTAGTGTCGTTATACCACCTCTCGCACTCTACTCTATCGTCGGCTCAATCAGCTGGACCTGAGCTATCCTCAAGTGAAAGGAACTGAACGAGCTGTTTTTCTGATTGGGACATGTGACATGACACCGAGGAAATTTGATCGGTATCAATGCCACCAACGATTACCCAGCCTAGTTGGTTTTTTGCAGATACAGTTCACTTCCTTCCCTGGACAAGTTAATCTGACCTACTGAAAGCATGGATAATGCTTTCAGTAGGTCAGATTAACTACTGAATTACATTACCTACTGAAAGCATGGATAATGCTTTCAGTAGGTAATGTATAATGTGGCTCCAGAACCAATTAAAATGCCAACCTGTTGAGGGAGGTGGAACTGAAGGTCTGCTAACTTGATGTTTTTGGGCAACGTGATCCACCTTCGCGTGGAAACGGTTCCTCTGGGGTGGTGCTAGTGATGCTGGGGACGGAAAGGAATGTCAAGCGTTTACTAAAGTCGGAGTGCATTGATTTGAACTCCGCTTCTACGCAGTGCTTAGTGTTGGTTTGAAGACCGTTAATCGCTCCGATTGGAATCGAGCAGGGTTTCCGAGGGAGATTTAATCGATGCGCTAGGTCGTCGGTAATGAAATTCGAGCTTGCACACGTGTCCAGGTGCGCACGACCCTGAATGAATGCTCCGTTGGCATCCTTCACTAAAACAACAGCGCTCATCATGAGCAGCGACTGAAGCGCCCGGGACACGGTGCTGAGAACTCCTACTCCTAGTCATCGCTTCGGGGCTGGGAGGTCGGTCTTAGGATCATCGTGCAAGAGCTTATTATGCTCCTTGTCGCATTTCTTGCAATTGCGCGAATCGCATTTGCCTTCGTGTGAGCGCAAACACTTCTTACAGAGCTTCTTCGTCCTCACAGCGTCCCAACGCTGCTGAACGGTCAACTTCGCAAATACCGAACACCGGTAAATGGTGTGATCAGCACTGCAGTAATAACAAGCCAGAGCAGGAGTAGTGACCAGCGCTCGAGCCTGTCCGTTGCCTCGCCGAAACTTGGTCCCCTT
This sequence comes from Trichomalopsis sarcophagae, assembly GCA_024372645.1. Lineage (NCBI taxonomy): Eukaryota > Metazoa > Arthropoda > Insecta > Hymenoptera > Pteromalidae > Trichomalopsis > Trichomalopsis sarcophagae. The sequence goes on along the minus strand of QLSS01000196.1, from coordinate 85,021 downwards.
CTCGTTCTGCTGTCCTGTCCTCTTAGTGGGAGCCTGAGCGCCCTTGGCCTCTCCTTCTTGAGCGTACAGGTAGTTGCTGGTGTCCCGCAGAAATGAGAAAAAAGCCTCGAGATCGGGAATCTTATCATGGACGTCTTCTTGGTCCACCGGTCCTTAATAGTGGCTGGTAAAGCTCGCTCCAGTACCCGAATCACGACGTAGTCGGGAGGAACGATCTTGAGGGTTTCCAAACCCAGTAAATGCTGCCGAATCCTTCAGTAATGTTCCAGATCCTTCAGCGCCTGGTGAGACGCCTCCTTCAGAACGGGGTAGTTGAGAATAGCGTCAATGTGAGAAGCAGCAACAAGCCGGACATGCTCATACTGCGTTCCCAAAAGTCGCCATGCTTCCTCGTAGCTTTTCTCGCTTGGCGTAAGTATGTGCAACAAGTTAGCCGCATCTCCTACCAACGACTTCTTGAGGTAGTGGAACGCGCTGATGTTATCGACGTCCAATCGCACCATCTCGTTCTGGAAAGTCGTCTTGAATGCGTTCCATTTCTCCAGACCTCCGTCGAATTTTGGCAAATCGATTATGGGCAATCCTGCGAGGCTAGTGAAGTCAAGAAGAGTCGAATGCCCTATTGGATCTGGAATCGCCCCTGGACGATGTGGTCTTCTTTGCCGTCGCGTACCTGTCTTCATTGCTCCGTACAATCGTAGCCGTTTTGTAGTAGAACGCCTTTACCTCCTGGAAGACCTGCCTTTTAGCTGACCTGGTTTCCGCATCCAGCCTATAGTATAATTCGCACAAATCGTCATAGCGCGTAACGATTTTCTCCATGTGCAATTTACACTCGGGCAAGGTAGCGTCCTTCGACGTGATCAAATTCGCCAGGTCGGTCAACATGTCATGCACGTGTTCGGTCTGCCTGTCCACTGATCCACTAGAGCTTCCATCTTGCCTACTGGTCAGTGAATACACAAGCTAAAAGGTAATCGATGCCGAAACCCTATACACTGAATCACGCGCGAGCACGTGTCTTGACGCGCTCGAGTTCTGGGAATTGCTTGACGGCGCTCTACGTCTCGCGCCGCTCAGCCCTGCCGCTCGCCGCAGCACGCAACTGCCTGTATCTACGCGAGGGAAAACAAATGCCGCGCTAGACTCGAACTTGCACGCGCGAACTAATGTAAATAAGACGCTACTTATCTGTAGGGTATGCGTCGACCTTGAAGTGGCAGCTGGCGAGGTGACCCGGGGGTTGTATGCGATAACCTGAGGAGCCTTGATGCGCCCGTTGTCCTTGGCTGGCTGGCCGAAAATCGTGTTCACACCTCACATGAGGCACCATGAATTATCGCGCGAGAAGCTTCTTAGGCGGCGATTCCCGCTGTTTGTTTTTTCGTGTGTTCGAGGAGGAGATGTGGAAAAAGGTGCAACAAAAAAGAGACGTCGATTGAGCGGAACAATATTATGTTTTAATGGCTCAAATTTGAGAGGGGAAAGTCTCGCGGCATAAAACCCCTCTCGATGAAATATACAAGCTGCGGATCACAAAGAAATATGTGTTTCGTGTGCGTAATCGTGTATCGTGCTAGCGATTTCGAGTCGTGTGCAACAAAACTGTGGCCTCAAAGACACAGAAAGTCGATCGATTCGCGCGCGAACGCGATGTTCAACCCGAACGCGACCCGAACACATTGTCCCTTCACCAAGCGTAGAATAGAAAGAGACAGGGTAGAACACACTAAAGATAGAGTGACAGAGCACTACACCCACTACTAAACGGCTCGTTTATTATCGGCGAGTTGACGAGCGTACGGATTCGTGTCGTTGTCAAATCAAGAAGTTGCATAGGAGCGTGACTGGCGATGTCGTTCGCTTAGATGCTCGGTAGCTACTGAACTTTAAGCGCCATGTTCGCGCCAGCAAAGCGCGCGACACCAGGCCAGCGGCGCCGCTAGCGCCAACGGCGAGTCTCTATGAATCTTACTATCCATCGAGCACCGAGAAGTGGCGCCGAGAAGCTAAGGGACTTCCTTGGCACATGTGACTAGTCATCTCTCGCTACGTCATCACTCGACGAATACATCACCCTTCTTAACGCTAACTTAACGAACGCCATAAATCATTTCGCCCATCATGGACTGTTACTCCAAGACGTAAACGTCACCCGTGGTTTACCACGGCTCTTCGTGACCTCTTGACTGAACGGGACAGACTTTACAGAAGGTTTCGCAGAACTCGTCTACCTTGTGATCGAGTTTTTTTATGGAGTAGCAAGGGACGACGCTCATAGACAGGTTGAGGAAGCTAGGCTGAATTATTATTATTCACGCCTGTCAACCCTAACTGATGTCGCTGAGATCTGGAGAGAGCTTCAGAACCTTGAAATCACCACCTCTAAAGCACCATCACCTTCTCGCTTCTCTACAGACGACCTCAACAAACACTTTAGTTCCATCTGCAATGATCCACTAGCTCCTGCAGTTGGGGTTTTTCTGCGTACCCTCGAGAGTCTAAACTTCCCTGAGCATTTCAACTTCAAGGTTATTACAGAATCGGACGTTTTAGCTGCTGTGTCGCACATTTACATCCAGGCCAGAGGCAACGATGGCATCCCACAGGTTGTAATTTCAAAGGCTCTGCCCGTACTCGCTCCTTTACTATGTCGGATTTTCAACCTGTCCTTGAGCGAGTCACACTTCCCCTCTGCCTGGAAGATGTCGCTGGTGCGAGCACTGAACAAGGTCAATTCACCAACAGCTCTGATCGATTACTGTCCGATTTCTCTCCTCTGTTTTTTATCAAAGGCTCTGGAGTGGCTAGTGCACAGGCAAGTCTCGGAATATCTTGAATCAAGACTACTCACCTATAAACAGGTTTCCGCACCGGTCACAGCACATAATCTGGCTTAATTAAGCTGACTGATGATGTCAGGCTGGGCATAAACAAAAAGAAAGTCACTCTGCTTCTTCTATTTGATTTTAGCAAGGCGTTTGATACTGTGTGTCACGTCAAGCTACTCGGAAAGCTATCTTCTATCGGCTTTTCCAAGCAGGTCATCTGCTGCCTTGCATCTTATCTCAAAAGGAAGAGAACAGGCCGTCTGTGGTGACAGCAACGAACTCTCAACTTTTCTACCATTAAATACCGGTGTTCCACAGGGATCAGTTTTGGGCCCCTTGTTGTTCGCGTTGTACATCAATGATATTAGCTTTTGCCTAGATTCAGATGTGTCCCATCTAATCTACGCGGATGATCTGCAGATCTACAGCCAATGCTACCTCGAGGAGCTTCATTCCTGTTCTGTCAGGATGAGTGCTTACGCCGAGAGAATAATGGGTTAGGCTGCATCAAATAGACTTAAACTTAACGTCCTTAAGACTAAGGCAATCGGCCTATATAAATGCTCTACCTACTACTGCTAACACCTATATAAATATAGGAGGAACCCGGGTCGACTACAAATCATCGGTTTGCAACCTGGGGTTGGTGTTAGACTCCAAACTTACGTGGAAAGAGCACGTTACACAAATTTGTAAACGTGCTCACTCTTTAATGTACCGTCTCTATTTCTTTCGGAAGAGCACTAACCTCAGGTTGCGCCAACATTTGGTGCGAGCACTCTTATTTCCCATCATCGATTACTGTTCACTGGCTTCTGCGACCTGACACAGGAACTTGACTTGAGGCTGCAGAGGCTTGTCAACACGGGGATCCGTTATATCTACGGTGTAAGGAGGGACGTGCACATCTCCCCTTATTGATGTGAGTTGCAATGGCTTACTACTACGTAGTAGGTACTTCATGGCCTGTTTTCTAAGGAAAATGTTCAACACTTCCGTACCTACCTACTTATTAACCTATTTTGATTTCCACGTCACGCTCAGGCCTGTAAGGCGTGACCCCCCTGGACATCCCGTCTTTCAAAACAGAGACGCTAAAGAACTCATTTTTTATCAGTGCTTCCTACCTCTGGAATAGCCTTCTATCTTACCTTAGCAATACACTATCCATATAACAATTTAAACAAACAGCTAACTCATACTTCTCTTAATTGGAAAACACGCAAACATGAAGCAAACATACACACCCATCCATCTCATTTCACCTCATTCCATTTACTCTTCACACTATCACTTCTTACACAACAATTTTTTTTCTTTTTATCTTATTTGTATTTACTATATTTAAATCTCTCTCTCTCTCTCTCTCTCTCTCTCTCTCTCTCTCTCTCTCTCTCTCTCTCTCTCTCTCTCTCTCTCTCTCTCTCTCTCTCTCTCTCTCTCTCTCTCTCTCTCTCTCTCTCTCTCTCTCATAGACATATGCAACTTAGTTTTCTTCGGGGACATCTGTGCGCAATTAAACTCAGTAACAGCGTTGCGTAAATGCAAACACGTTACTGAGTGGTGTTGATACACCCAACTACCGCGCATCGTCGCTTCTCCATCTAGACTACCTCGGGCCATTAGTCGCCCAGTCTGACGCTCCAAATACCACTGATAAGGGGTTGGCACCGCGGCCAGTTAGCCAAGTCCAGTTGTCCTGGTTGCCGGCAATTAAAGCACGTCTGGGGAGGCGGGTCGAGATTCAAGTTAGTCGCGATCGGAGTCAGCCCTTTAAACATGACTCCACTCTCCGTTGAGCCTTACCTCGGGAGTGAGAAAACGGCTCGATCATACTCCTGGGGCGACGGGACACCGCGCCTGTGTTCGAACCTCTGCTTGCGTCGCTGTCTGCGCCGGGAATATGGGAAGCATTCCTGGGCTCTGGAAGCTGCTAATAAAATAGAATATTTACCTGCAAACGGCGCGAAGAAATGTTAACGAGTTTCTACGGCTCACAGTGGGAGAAAATGGTTAAAATTCGAGCCACGCGTCACTTTTAATCGTAGAGCCATGAGTTTTTTTTAACTCTTTAAAAAAGCATCAAGTGTAAGCTACAGGTGCGGAAATTATTGTATCACTTTCACCTAAACCCATGCGACCCCTAGAAGCCACCCCTACCAAACCACAAGGGGTGGTTTCTAGGGGTAGGGAGGTTTGTGGTTGGGTGGTTAGCTGGGTTATGGTGTATGGCCTAATTATTTTGAGAAAAAATAAAGCGATTTATCTCGCTGTCCCTAGGGTTAGGCTAGTTAGCCTGCTAGTGGTTCGGTAGGGGTGGTTTCTAGGGGTTAAGCGGGTTCGGGGTAGGTATTTAGGTTATTAGCTGGCTTATGGTGCGTGGCTTGATTATTTTAAGAAAATATTAAGCGATTTAACTCGCTGTTCCCTGGGATAGATGAGTTAGACTGCTTGTGGTTTGGTAGGGGTGGCTTCTAGGGGTTGCATGGGTTTAGGGGAAGGTGATACAATAATTTTCGCACCAGTAGCTTAAACTTGATGCATTTTTTAAGAGTTTAAAAAAAATCATGGCTCTACGATTAAAAATGACGCCCGGCTCGAATTTTAACCATTATCTTATCTGTGTTCATGTGTGGGCCGTATATATGTATGTGTGTGTATTATATATATATGTATATGTATGCGTTGAATGAGACTATATATGTGTATGTGAATAAGTGAGCTCGGGTATCTTCGGGCTTGTCCGTTTCGCGCATACTTTGTACATACTTGTTGCTTATACTATTGCCACTGACTGATAAAACTTACGACGAGAGAGACGTTTTCGTCTCTTATGTGATATTTTCTTATTTAATTTAATTATTATGGTAAGACTTCTCAATGATTTTTGTATAAAAACAACGTTTATGACTTCCTATATTGTGCAAAATTATACATACATATTTATTGTGTTTATTTTTAATAAAGGCTTGAAAAGGTCCCCTATCAGGGACGAAACGTTGCCTGTTAATTTTCTATGTATGGATTTTTATCGATGAAACCTGGGTTATCCTCTCACATTTGATTCCTAAAAAATGAATTCGATAAAATATGGAGAGGAATAATAATATTCATAAAAATAAACGATTATTACGTTATTTTGTGGGGGGCTAAGTGGGTGGCTGTGGGGGGGGGGGGGGGGGGGGGGGAGGGGAGTATAGCCAAAATAACTATATAATATGGGAAGATATATACATCAGTATGATGACGCAACATATTAATCACAAACATTCACATATTGTAAAATATTAATAATACAATTGAAATATAAATAAAACTTTTCTTTTGTAGTTGCCCTGTACTCAATTCCAACTTATTCAGATCCACAATATTTTGTATTATTTTTTAATTGTTCCTTCAACAAAATGATCGAGATTGAAAATATTTAAAAAAGCATTAACATTGTATATTCAAATAATATTTTATCTATTGGAACTATAAATTTAGTTGGAGGAAGCTACGTGCTAATGAATTGTCAGCGGTTTTTTTTTAATGTTAAAGTAAAGTAAATTTTTTTGTGATCATGAAATGACGATTTATGTATTCATGCATATCACAAAATGCTATCTGCTAATTCGATTTACAAAAAAGGGATGCTACAAATAATTACTCGTGCAAATATAATCGTTTTTTAAAAGTTTTGTGTTCGTGGCATATAATGACGAATGCTGTAAGTATTCATTCATATCACTAGATAAAATCCCCAGTTTTGGTCGAGATCAAAGGGATGCTGCAAATAGTTATTTGTGCAGGTATAATCTTTTTTTAATTCTATGTGTTTGTAAATATGAAATGACGTACATGCATATCACAAAATGAATTCTACAATGTTGGTCGAGATAAATAGAGACGATAAATGGATATTCTAAGACCATGTCTAGGTGTACGGGGTGGCCGGTGATGAGGTCGAGGTTGTGCGCTATATAATTTTTTAAATTTAGGTAAATACATTATTCGAGAGTGGTGTCTAGGTGTACGGGGTGGCTGATGAGGAGGTCTAAGTGGTGCGCTTTGTGGCTTTTTATGTGTAGGTGTAAAAAAAATTCGAGGGCGGCATCCAGGTGTAAAGTGCGGCTGATGACAAGGTCTAGGTGGTGCGCTCCGTGGTTTTTTATTTCTAGGTACACTAGCAACCCCCGCCGCGGCTTCGCCCGCGAGAAGTATGTACAGTTGTAATGTATTGTAAAAGCAGAATCTTCTCTCTGTCATTTAATAGTAAAATTTTCAAAATAAAAAATGAAAATATCAAGTTTATGTACAGAAAAATGGAAAAATGATAAAGGAAATATCTAAATGGTCTTTTTGCCGAAGAAACCTCTTATTAATTTTACAATACTTCAGGGTAAATGATATTTCTTGTTAGGTTAGTGCCAGGAACTAAAATGAATTGATTGTTAGGGTTGCCAGTGCGAGAAAAAGCTACGTATAGTTGACCATGTGAGAAACATTCTGAACGCAGGTCTACCCCTACATAATTAAAAGTTTGCCCTTGAGACTTATTTATGGTGATTGCAAATGATAATTTAATTGGAAATTGTAAACGTTTAAATTGAAAAGGTAAATCTGTGGGTATCATAGGTATGCGTGGTATAAAAGCTATTTGTCCAGCTGCTGGTCCAGTGAGAATAGTAGCTTCGATAACATTATCACGCAAGACTTTAATTTGTAATCTAGTTCCATTACAAAGAGTTGGTGGATTTAGATTTCGTAGTAGCATTATTGGTGCACCAAGTTTTAATGTCAAATTATAAAGTGGGAATCCAGCTGGAGTGAGGGAGTTCAAAAATTCTTGAGGATAATGGACGGCATCTTCTGTATTAACTACTGTATCAATTGCCTTATAATCTCTAGTTTTACCATCAAATTTTTTTAAGATTATATCATTAATTTCTTGAGCAGTTACATTTCTCGGAGAAATAATTGCTCTCTCATATAACCAATTAAAAGGTTTTTCATGTAAATGTTGAATATCAGGATAAACGCTAGTAATTAAATCTTCCATTGAATAAATTATTCTAAATAAATTTGTAGAAATTGGTGATTTTCGTTGACATTAGGAAGCAAACTACCGATTAAATGATAAACTTGTCCTTGAATTTTAAAAGTAGGCATGTAATTGCCTTCTTTTACTTCCTTACATCCGAAAGAAGTCATCTGAAACAAAGTGTTATACTTTCTCGCATTATTGAGAAAGTGATTAGAAAGTGGATGATTCGTAATTAAACCACGAAAAAGATCAGGAGGATCTTCAATAAGTGGCAGAGATACTTTACCACCTGCACAACAAAGGCCAGAAGATTCGTCTTTCCATTTCTTTGCTTGACAGTTCGAACAGATTTTATCCATAGCACGTATTTGAATATACTTTATTTCAAGATAATTTACTGAAGGGTTATATGAGAAAGCAGATTTAACTTCAAATGCACCTCGAGAACTTGCAACTAATGGTCGACTTTGGTGGATGTAATCTATTTTCATTGGAATGGCATCAAGTTGAGTATGAACTTCATTATGTATTTCCAATGGAAGAACATTTTCAGTTTCTTGGTTATATAGTGGCAATTGAGGACAAACTGTAGGAATTTCGTCATGAAAATTGCTTGACGATTGGTTAGAATCATGTGTAGAGCTAGATAATTCGTGTTCTTGTACAATGTTTCGTCGCAAGTTATATACCCTTCTCGTCCTTACAGTTTTTCTCGATAAATTTGAATTAGCTTTTGGCATTTTGCCAACTATAAAAAATTATACCATTTAACAAAAGGTAAAAACTATATTATATATGTTAGAATTATCATAGAAACAAATAAAAGAAAAATGAACAATATGAAACTGATGATTTTGAAATAACCTTCAAAGTTTCAAAAATTGAATATACGGCTTCGAAACTAAATCCGAAACCGAGGTGATGAGAACGATAAACTCGTTTCTTTATATACATTTTCTGGGCTACTTCACTTGTGGATTAGCAGACGCCATCTAGTGAGGAGAGTTCTATGCGCGCAGTGCCGCATGCGCGCAGTGCCGCTGAACGCAGTCTGATATGATTCCTACGCGCGAAGAATCCAGTCCTCACATTAATTAACATAATTGTAGTCGATATGATGCTAATTTATATAGCCTATGACACTCACCACATCGTCAAGAATCTACTGTCAAAATTTGAAATCAATCCGTTCAGTGGTTTCTGAGATTAGCGGTTACAAAGGAAAAAGTGCTGTCTCTTTATATAATAGTAGAGATATATCATACGAGGACGGTGTCTTGGTGTACACGGTGGCCAATAATGAGTTCTAGGTAGTTCGCACTTGGTTTTGGTGTCTAGGTGTAGAAATCATTTGAGGGTAGTGTATCAGAGATTTTATGTTAGTGATAAAAATGTTACAATAAAGCCACAACCAAAGGTGCTAAAGATGCTTATATTTTATTTTGAGGAGAAATATGGAATACCTAAGGAGAAATCAGATAAGAAGATTTGGCTGCATAGTTTTTGCAAAGGTACAGGCAAAGCAGTATACCTTGTTTGACAATATACCAAATAAATCAGTACTTGTAGGCTACACCGACACAGGATATTTGCTTCTATGCCTACAGGATGGTAAGATCTACGAAAGTCGAAACGTGCCGTTAATAGAAAGCAAGGTATTCGGAGATGTATACAAGTCAAATGATATAAAAAACTGGACGGTTACCAATGAGACAGTGAATCAAAAGACTTGGTTGTTGACTTTTGACAAAAAGGCTGTTAAAGTTAAAAAAGAAGTACCTGCACCAATGGAGAGGGGCAGACCCAAGAAAGAAAGTCAAATGCCTGTAGCAGAAGAGGTTAAGTATGTCAGAAATAGAGCTGTTGCAAGAAAGTAGATTTGCACTGTTAACTACGATAAACAGAGATCCAAAATTATTCAGAGAAACTATATCAGCTCTAGATGCCGATAAGTGGCAAGAAGCAGTAAGCAAAGAAGACAAGCCATAGAAATGAATCAGGTTGTCGAAGTAGTCAGCAGACCAGCAAACGACACTAAAAAGATCAACGTTCTTGAACCAAGGTGGATGTTTAGAATAAGAGATTATGAAACACCGAAGACCTAGATTGTAAGGCCAAGATCGTGATAAAAGGGTTCAAGGATATAAATTTCTACGATTTGTGCGAGACATATGCTCCGGTTTCAAAATTGGCATTAGTCAGACCTGTATTGCCTATTACGAATAAGTATGACTTTACGGTGTGGCAACTTGATGTGAAGGCAGCATTCTTGCACAGCCCGATCAAACAAAATATCTTTATGGAGATACCTGACGATATTGAAGAGTACGAAAATGAAATACAGAGCAAGGTATATATATATATATATATATATATATATATATATATATATATATA
>QLSS01000196.1:0-63716 GCA_024372645.1 Trichomalopsis sarcophagae | reverse complement strand
GTCATTAAGAGCGAGCGTAGGTATAGTGATTGGGATCGGTATACGGCGGGCAGCGGCTCAATCTTAAAATTTGTGCGTAGATAGAAAATACAAATACTTTAACGACCTTGTTTGTCGAAAACTCGGCGACGAAACGATAATCGAGCGGCGCAAGTTTCTAAGTTTTGCGACGCAGATGCGAGGCTATATAGAACGTTACAAAATAAAAGTAGTTTAACAATAGAAGCATTTGTTGTAAATAAAATATAAATTTAAATTCACATAAGATATAAACTGTTGAAAACTATATTGTTGTAACAGTGCATATTTTATTTAGTTCAAAGATTATTAGTTTACCAGGAAGAGCTCGTGGTCGTGGCGTAAAAATTAATTTATACACGCACAAATTTTATGATTTGTTTTTAGTTTAAATAGATAGTTTATAAAAATAATAACTAGGATAATATAGAAACAGAATCAAGTTTTGAAATTTTAATATTAAATAATAAACAAATTTGACAATAGACATTAGATAATCATATTTGACAATAGTTATGATTGATATGAAAAAATAATATAATTTTAAATAATTCTAAATTAAAAATAGTAGAGTCGAAAACGGTACAGGTAGGGCCATCTAGCGAAGAATCGGTAAGGCTAAGAGAGTAGTGTGGGAAGGACAAAGGGAGCGGGAGAGGACCGGAAGAGGCGGTAGCCAAGCGGAAAGACGACTACAGGTCGATGACCGATATAGAGGGCGCTGACGCAGACCCAAAGGGATGGGCCTGTAGGAAAATTCGGGTTGGAGAGGAAAAAGATGAAGCGAGGAAAAGCGTGCGGAGAAAAGTTTAATCCTGTCGACGAGTTCAGTCGAGGTGGCTGCTCCCAAATAACTTCAAATTTTAAGCCGTGATGGCAAAAACGCGTATNTTTTGAAATTTTAATATTAAATAATAAACAAATTTGACAATAGACATTAGATAATCATATTTGACAATAGTTATGATTGATATGAAAAAATAATATAATTTTAAATAATTCTAAATTAAAAATAGTAGAGTCGAAAACGATACAGGTAGGGCCATCTAGCGAAGAATCGGTAAGGCTAAGAGAGTAGTGTGGGAAGGACAAAGGGAGCTGGAGAGGACCGGAAGAGGCGGCAGCAAAGCGGAAAGATGCGACGCTATAGGTCGATGACCGACATAGAGGGCGCTGACGCAGACCCAAAGGGATGGGCCTGTAGGAAAAATCGGGTTGGAGAGGGAAAAGGTGCAGTCCTGTCGAGGAGTGCAATCGAGGTAGCTGCTCCAAAATAATTTCAAAATTTAAGCCGTTATAGCAAAAACGCGTATTATAAAATATTTCTAAGTAAAAGATACATATATTATTAAAGAGAAAATATTTGAAGTAAAAGGTTTTATAATTATTTATACGAAATCTATTTATCAAAATCGATATAAAAAAAATATCAAAGGAAGGAAGAAGTTTACAAATTTATAAACTTTGAATTTGATTCAATCTACAGCTGAAAAAAGTAAGTAAGATTTTTATAAAGATAAATAAAAAAAAGGGTTGGGAATTTGAATAATGAGCAGGGTTTGAACACTGCTACTCATTATCACAAATATTTTTGGGAGAACTTGTTTGGAAGTTTGGAGGGTTGATTGGACTTCGCTTGTCGGAGGCCCTTTGACCTACAAACTGACTAAGCCTGTTCATTCGAGTCGGAAGGGATTTTTGTTTAAAACTCTCGCGAACTTTTAAAATAAAATAAGGAACGACTCCATCCCGAGTTCAGCGGAAGCTGACTCAAAACGGAGATTTTTATATTGTGCGCCGAGTATCTGACATAACAACAAGAACTTAGAAAAGTTCACATCCACGATCAGCAACAATATGCACGACTTGATGGAGTCCGTCGAGAGTTTGAAACTCAAAGAGCAGAACGGACAGGCAGTGAAAGGTTGGCAGGATAAGCCAACTCTGTCAGATTCCAATAAGCCGAAAATTCTTAGCTGCACACGTCCGGAAGAGCCGTTTAAACTGCCTCCACGAGGACGCGGACGCGGTTTTCGCCCAGCTAATCGCAACCCGCTCATGCTTCTGACCCCAGGACCAAGGGAGTTCAAATCCACTGATCTGAAAGGCTCGTCCACGTTAATGGCCGGCACATGAAACCACGATTCGTACGAGTGGAAGGATGATACAGAAGTCAGGAAGGAACTGACCCCATATTAAGATTGGCGCATCGAATCCGCTGAACGTCTCGGAACCACGTGCAACGACTTGAATGTAAGTAGACGATTTTCTGAACATGATTTAAAGCGACTAAATAGGCTGAATCCGTCCAAGTCAATGAACTCAGGTAATACGAGTATAAACGACACAAAATTGAAACAGATTAACATCACGCGAACATACAAGTTAAAATTAGACTCAGAGTATGCTCCTTTCGAGGATTTCTTATTCTCAGAGTTGAAGTCGCGAAAGCTATTCTAAGGTCATCACGGCAGAGAACATTGCAAGCCGTACTACAGGTAGGAATTACATGTAGAACGAATTAAAAGATTTCATTTTCCAGATTGATAATTCGAAGCCAAGAACCCCAGAGAGGTCAACACTTCTCGGATACTCCGAGGAAAGAAGCCGTTCCTCAGACAGACGCTCCAGAAGCTACGACAGGTCCAACAAACGGTGTGAGCGATGTGGTACTACGGCGCACTCGACCAAGGAGTGCATGCATGATGAGCCGAAGTGTTTCAATTGCAACAAGTTCGGACATATTGCCGTGGACTGCAGCGAGCCACGGAAAGGGCCACCACGAAAGAGAGCGTCTGACCGGAACAGAAGCATCTCTCCAAAGAGAAAGCATAGGAGAGAACATAGCATATCACGATCAAAGTCATCCTTCAGACGATCTGGCACACCCGTGAAAGGTACGACAAATACTGATTCAGTATGCATGTATGTGAGTCTGAATGAATGGGACAACGCAACGCAAAAGTTTATTATTGATTCAGCCACGACAGATCACATGACAAATTATAAACTCATCTTAACTCAGTGGCACGAAAAGACTGAGCGCGTAATAGGTTGTGCCAATAAAGACAAACGATCGAACATAATTGCAACTAATCAAGGCAACGTTAAATTCGAGTTACCTAACGGCAAAGTAATAAAGCTAGATAAGGTTGTATACGCGGAAAATTTAAGTAAAAATCTACTGTCACTCAAACGCTTTACAGATCAGGGCCTGTGTGTGTTTCTAGATAATAAAACGATAAATGTTTACGAACCTAATACGAGAGAACGAATTCTAGAAGGAAAGTTCGAAAATCCGTTCTGGATAATTGATTTAAAGCCACAATTCAATAATAAACAAACGATACCCACAAATGCTCTGATCGCTCATAAAAACAATGAAACGATCGTTAGGAAAAAGGTGACATTCGCTAATGAAAAGTCAATAATAGATTCAATAAGTCAAAGGAAAGAAAATGTTGATGAATCTACCAACGTAATAACTACTATGAATTTATGGCACATTAGGTTAGGACATACGTCTCTGAATAAAGTGAAAGTTCTAAAAAGATTATACCTGGATATTAAAGAATTTCGAGAAAACGACTACGGTGTAGACACAATGAGACCGATTACACCAGCTACTCACCCAAAAGGATACAGGTTCATAGTTATGTTAGTAGATAATTCACGTTTTGCAATGGCTTACCCAGTTAAGCAAAAGTCAGATTTTGTGGTGAAATGCAGAAATATATGCGGAAGGGATGAAAAGTTCTGCTACCTAGACTGCGATCAAGGAACAGAAGCGGAAAGACACAGAAGGTACTGGATAAATATGGCGCGGAACTCAGAACAGTGAGCACATACACTCCACAGCTAAACGGCATAGCAGAACGCCACAATCAGACCATACAGAAGATCGCAAGAGCTCTAATGTACGATTCAAGACTACCAGCGAATGCCTGGGATTTGGCAATAAAAGCTGCGGTCTATCTGTATAACTTGACACCTCACAAGTCCATCGATTTTAAATCGGCTTTGTTAATGATCAACCCAAAATCAAAAGTTTATATAAATCAGATCAGGAGATTGGGTTGTGTAGCTTTCACCAAGGTCCAAGAACAACAGGAAACTAAGTTCAACAAACTCTCGAATAAAACAGTTAGTAGGATACACTGACACAGGCTACCTGTTATTAAATCCAGAAGATGGCAAAGTGTACGAAAGTCGAAATGTGCAATTCATCGAAAGCAAAGTCTTCGGAGACATTTACAAGCCCGAGAATATAAAAAATTGGACGATAACCAACGACACTCTGAACAAAGAAACCTTGCTGTTTAAATTCGAGGAGGAAAGCGCAGTTCAACAGGAAGAAGTGGTTACAGCACCCAAGAAGAAAGGCAGACCACGTAAAGAAAATCAAAAAACAGCTGTGAAATCTGCTCCAAAAATAAATCACAGACCAGTGACTCGAAAGCAAACTCAAATTAAGGAAGCTACACTATCTGAAGATGCTCAGGATGAAACTAAAGACCTAAATGTATATGACCTAGATGCACTGTTGACGTTTGGTGCAGCAGTATAAAAAGAACACAGGATACAATCGAAGGCCTGAGTGAATGTGAATTGTATGGACTACTAACATGTATTAATGAGGATCCAAAATCCTATCGAGAAACTATATCATCATCAGAGGCAGACAGATGGCAAGAAGCCATAATCAAAGAAAAAGAAGCACTTCAAAAAAACCAAGTGTATGATGTAGTCAGTAGAACGAGCAACGACGGTAAAAGGCTAAACATCTTTGATTCGTGATGGCTCTTCAAATGTCAAGACAGTGGAACAAAATATCCTGAGTACAAGGCAAGAATTGTTATACGAGGCTTCAAGGATTCAAATCTGTATGATCTCTGTGAAATATACGCACCAGTGTCAAGACTTACACTAGTAAGAGCGGTCCTAACCATTGCGAATAAACACGACTATGTGATGTGGCAACTGGACGTAAAGGCAGCTTATCTTCACAGCCCAATTAAAAAGGATATATTTGTAGAAATAGCAGACGGTTTTAAAGAATACGAAAATCAGAGACAAACGAAAGTTTGGCAGCTCCACAAATCTCTTTATTGCTTAAAAACCAGCCCAAAGAGTTGGAATGAACATTTTTCAGAATTCGCTAAACAACAAGGGTTCCAAGCTTACAGTAGAGACCCATGCCTGTTCGTATATGCTGAAGACAAAAGCCGCATAATAATGCTGCTGCACGTTGACGACATATTGCTGACAGGCAATAACGAGCCGAAGATGAAAGTAGTGCAAAATAATTGAGTAAAAAGTTTAACATGAAATTCCTAGGTGGACCTAAAGAGTTCTTAGGAATTACTATAACAAGAAACAGAAAGGAAAGGATCATAAAATTAAATCAAATTAAGTTTATAAATAAGATGAAAACGAAATTTGGATATGCACAAGCTAAAGGTCAGTCAACTCCCATGGTAACAAATCAAGTGTTGAACAGACAAAGAAAACAACGAGAGGACGAATCAACAAATAACCAGGCCGTAAACCAGCGTGGATACAGAGAAGTAGTCGGATCTCTCATGTTCCTAATATCAGGCACCAGGCCAGATTTGGCATACGCAGTCAATGTGCTGAGCAGACACCAACAGAACCCGACTGAACACGACTGGAAGATGGTAACAAGAGTATTCTAGTACATCGCCTACTCAAAGAATTGGCAACTGACATACAAAGGTTTGAAGGACGGAATGGAAACGTTCTCGGACGCAAGTTTTGCAGATTGCAAAGACTCGCTCACGACGAACGGACATGTGGTTACGCTGTATGGAGATGCGATAGCCTGGAGAACTCGCAAACAAGGCTATGTAGCTCTGTCAACTTGCCAAACTGAATACGTGGCAGTGGGTGATGCGTGTAGGGAATCAATTAACATATGTTTGTCGCTGAAAGTAATTCCAGATGACATACTTTCCAATCATCTTATGGTAAAATAACAAAGCAGCAGTCGCTTACACAAAGATGGATGGAAGTAATAAATTGAGACATATGCCTGGAGTGTATGAGGATTATGTTAAGCAATGCGTCAAATTGCATTATGCGAGAATAGAATGGATAGAATTAAAGGAGCAAAGAGCGGATATTTTTGCTAAGCTTTTGCCCTCTGATAGTCATAATAAACTATGCAAACTGTTGCTAGGAAACTAACAGATTTCTCATGTTACAGAATAATTCCGAAGCTGTGAGAATGAGCATGAGTGTTAGAATATACACGATTCCCCGCGACGCCGACAACAGCCCGCTCGCGTCGCAGCGCTCGCCGCCTAGATCACGTGATACGCCGCCGAGCTCTCTCTATCTCTCTGAGACCACCGAGCACGACGCAAGCCTTCAGCACAGTCTTGCTCCCCTTACCCTGTATTCATGAGTTTACGTTTAAATAAAGTCACGCTACGTCTTTCTTTTCTTCTTAAACTCGTGTTCTACTTATTTCACGGTACCTTATCGCGTCTAGATTGTATAACACCGACATTATATCAGCTAAACAAATTCGAACAGCTGTCGTTGGCTCTGTCGAGTGAAGCAGCGAGCTCGACCACTGCGCATACATTGTGCGCATCGATCTGGCGACCAGTTAGCGACATGCCCACGCAGCCGTCTGCCGTGTGTGTTGACGTTTTGATAAGCAGCCTCCCGGCTTGCGCTAACCGCAATGTTACGCTTCGCGATGATAATTGAACCAATTACCCGACTACTCCATAAGAAACAAACATGGGAATGGGCCCCCGCACAAGCCAAAGCATTTGACACCTTAAAAGAACTACTAACCTCAGACCCTATCCTAATTAGACCAGATTTTGAAAAACCGTTTGTAATCCACACAGACGCGAGCATGGTAGGGCTGGGAGCAGTTTTGACCCAAACGATCGATGTAACGGAACACGTGATTGCGTACGCAAGTAGAGCCCTTTCAAGTCCGGAGAAAAATTACACAACTACGGAATTAGAATGCCTAGCGGTCGTATGGGCGTGCAAGAAATTCAGACGTTACGTGGACGGATCCCTGTTTACGGTCATTACAGATATTACGGTAATACATAGAATGGGAGTCCTACATCAAGTGCCCGATGCACTGTCGCGAATGTTTGAAAGTACAACGGAAAGGCTAGCTTCTATTTCCGATACCCCCGTAGACTGGTATGATAAACGTATCGAAGACGTAAAGAATAATCTGAGAAAATTCTTAGACTGGAAAATTATTAACCAACGTTTATATCACAGGGTCGAAAATCCGGTACTAGACGCGATAACTAACGATGACTCGGAATGGAAACTAGTCCTAAAAACGATAGAACGACAAGAAGCACTCATTGAAGCCCACGAGACTTCCCAAGCGGGACACTTGGGAATCGAAAAGTCATACGCGCGTTTATCGCAGGATTACTTTTGGCCCGGAATGTTTAAGGATGTATGTAGGATACGGAACGTATTACATGACAGGTTGCGACGTATGCCAATGCACGAAAGTCGAACAGAGGTTAGCCCCAGGGCACCTAGGTCAAAGAGTAATCGAGCAACCCTGGGTAGTAGTCGCGGCGGACAAACGGGACCTTTTCCAACGAGTAAGTCTGGCATGGCATACATACTCGTAATTCAAGATCTTTTTACAAAATGGGTCGAAATAAGAGCGTTGAGAAAAGCTACCGGAAAGAACATCGAAGTTGCACTTTTAGACCTAGTCATTAACCGATAGGGAACCCCTCGCTTTTTACTAACATACAACGGCACGGAATTCGTGAAAAACATGTCGTCGCTAGCTACCGAACTTAAAATCCACCACTCGAACACACCTCTCTACAGGCCGCAAGTAAACCCAGTCAAAAGGTTTAATAGAGTATTAAAAACTATGATATGTGCATTTATTGGTCAGGACCATAGAGATTGGGATTGCGAAGTACTTGCTCGATTTTCGTTTCGCATACAACACTGCCAAACACGCCTCCACAGGGGTAACACCAGCCTTCCTCAACTTTGGCCGCGAACCATTACCCGTACTTAGCTTGTGCAAAAAATTCAAATCAATACCGGACATAGACAAAACAGACGAGGCAACCTGGGTTGCACGCATGCGACGACTGACAGCAATACACGACTGGGTCGTGTACAACATGGAGACAGCACATGATCAACAGGCCCAACACTACGACAAAAAGCACCGCGCAATAACATTTGTAGCGGGTGAGAAGGTATGGGTGAAAAATCAGGTTTTATCTAATGCAGCTAAAAATGTAGCAGCAAAGCTTGTAAATAAGTTCAAAGGTCCATTCACGGTTACGAAAGTGATATCACCACTAATTTATGAATTAGTCGGGGGAGACGGTAAAGTATTACCGCGCATCCATATTACCGACCTCAAACGCTACAATCCTCCAAGACAGACAGACAACACACCCTGAACAGACGCATTACCCTCAATTTTGTCCCTCATTCCCCGCTAACGCTACACCACTCTTTCCAGGCTTGCACATCACCCACGCTGTCGCCAGAATCTCCGCTTCGAGCACGCTACCGCCCATTCACTCAGTTTTTTTTCACATACACCAGCTACACTCACTCCCACTCACACACATACACGTACCACCACTAGCTACCGCGCAAAATACGCACCCTTGAACGCTACCGACACATACGCACGCTCACGCGACCGCGACGAACCTTGAGACAGCCATGTCTCGACAGTCCTCGGCAGACAAGAACATCCTTCAGGGGGACACCTCAGACTTCGACGTGGACGTCGACGTTGAAGGGGACCACATGCTGATCAGCAGCGACGACGAGGTTGGAGCGCCGTCGTCCACTGAGGCACCATCCACCACTGAGGTACCCCAAACGCCACCTGCACCTGAGGCACACCCTTCGTCGTCACCCCGCCCCCCTAGGGAGGAGGAGGAATCCCAATCGATGGATTGGGATAGGGAGTCCTCGGACGATGAGCCTTCCATTCGTCGACCACGCACGAGACCACGCTCCGGCGACGAGCATCCCCTTCGTCGACCCCACACGAGACCACGCGACAGCAAAGGACAGACAGACAATGGACAGATGACGCGGAGGACCCGGAGTACGAGGCACTGTGGGCCTACGAGCCCCTCGACGGACACGTCGACAAGATGGAGGCCTTCCTCCGTGCCAACCGTACGGTGAGGCCATTCACATCTTTTTTCAATAACTTAATATTTTATCTGTATATTATTATTTATAATTCATATTGTATTTTTTACATGTTGCTCTTATATTTCTAAAATTGGAGATGTTTGTTTATTATTAATGTATATATATCTACATCTACTATTATATAAAAGTAATGTACCTGTATGCTCTGAAGCCATCCACCTCTTTTCTCAATAACCGACATATTTTATTTGTTTATTATTAATTTAATATTTTATGATATACAATATTTTTTGTATATATCATCTTTGAATCATCATTATTTTTACTTTTGTCTTGGCAACTTAAATTTATTAAAAGTAAAATTGTTAAATTTTTTTTTAACGTTACCCGGATAATGCTACATATAATTGACCATGACTGAAAACTGGACTATTGATCTCAGCGGTCAATTTCGACCACCCGGGACTAAAATTGTAGCTCTTTTCTTTCTCTTTCGCTTTCAAAATTTAGATTAAACATTTTACTGGTTAATCAGCCATATACATGGCAATGAAAAAGATGAATAACAGTCATAATTGATGTTAATCTGATTTTTGAAGGCCAAAACAGAAGAAAAGAGTTACAATTCGAGCTTTGGAGGGTCGAAATTCACTGCTCAGGTCAAAAGTTATGTGAATTTAAAAAAAAAAAGAAAAATCGCCAATTTTCGTAGAAAATCCAAGTATTTATGATTTTTTGCTATATTTAAGCCTAGACAACTTTTTTCCTAGGCTACCAATTTTAACTCACCAGCCCATAAATTGAAGCTCTCTTCTAATACTTCGAT
Source organism: Trichomalopsis sarcophagae (assembly GCA_024372645.1). NCBI lineage: Eukaryota > Metazoa > Arthropoda > Insecta > Hymenoptera > Pteromalidae > Trichomalopsis > Trichomalopsis sarcophagae. Next base: position 53,698 of record QLSS01000196.1, on the reverse strand, counting down.
CCTAGTAATATACATTTTTTGATTGTATCTTTATACACTGAGTATGTGAAGTTGAATCGTGGCTTGTTTTCGATAATTTTTCAAATAAATTTTAAAATTCCCATAAGAGAATTTAAACTGCTCAGCAAAAAATTATTGCATTGTTTGTTTACAGGTTGTTGCATTCCTTGCCAGTATGTGTTTTTTTGGAGCTATTAATCAAGATCAGCTAGGAATTCAAGCCGTTCAAGGAGTAATTTTTATTTTGATTTCTGAAAATACATTTTTTCCTATGTATGGTACATTGTCATTAATTCCTCAACAATTTTCATTGTTCTTACGTGAATATGAGGACGGACTATATTCGGTGCATGTTTATTATTTAAGTCAAGTCATAGCTTTGGTACGTATGTTTAATTAATTCTGCAATGTGTATTAAGAATCATTTATTATATCCGAGTCTGAAAAAGCCAATTCGCCCCTTGTTGTGTACCGTGCTTTTTATAATCAGGGCATCGATAGCGCTCTTCTTAACCTTTAGACTGCCGGAAAATCAATATTTTGACGCAACAAAAAAACTTCTTCAATTTTTATTTTTAGACTAAAATATGCATAACCTCAATAGAATTTTTACTTTTTACAACCATTTAAGATAAATTTACCCTTTTACACCCCTTTTCGCCCACCCGACATCCCTTAAATCTATCATTTTTACTTTGCACAAGCGGTTTTTTCTTTTTATCGATCTGACCATAATTGCAGCGAAATATACTTTCAAAAAAGTTTTTGTTACTACAATCGAATACAATTTAATATAAATTTATCTCTCCCCACCCCTTTCAACCCTTCTTTACCCTTATTTACTCGTTCTATGCCTTGTACTGACATTTGTATTATTTTAAAAAAAAAAAAAATGCGTTGCTTTGTTTGCAAATATCTAAAATTATCAACGTAATATATTTTATTATTTTGATAAAAATTTTAGTTACTCAATTTACTTTCTTCACTTCAACCCCCCCCCCCGCCATCCCTCCCTCCCTCCCATATTTATGATGCTTTCATCTTAGGTTTTTTTGGAAAAATATGTTGCTTTGTTTGCATGTGGCTTATAAATAGATTTATTTTCATAAAATAATTTTTATGAAAAATTAACATAGTGAATCAGAAATAAATTTATAAATTATTTTCTTGCATAAGAAAACTGGGAGATTGAACACCAAATTTTTTGAATTTAGATATTTTTTATTGAAAATACAGTATTTTTTCGTTTTATTTCTTATTGTACAAACTGCGTAATACAATGAATGTAGAAAACAATGTTTGGAGTAGTGGAGAATCAGAGCCTGAAGAAGATGTTAGAGATAGAGGCATTGCGAGTGATATTGATTCAAATGATATCCCAAATGATGACTACGAAGCACCTGACGTATACTTTGATCCTTATTTTTATCCGTCCATAAAAGATTTTCCTGACAAAGCTCAACTACGTCCTGAAGTATCAATAAATAAAATAACACCATTAGAATGTTTTAAATATATTTTAGACCAATTTCTTGTAAACCTTATTGTAGAACAAACAAACCTATATCAAGAGCAAAATCCTGAGCCAACTCGAAAAAACATGAAACCATGGACTGATTTGACTGAAGATGAACTATGGATATTTATTGCTTTGTCAATAAATATGGGCCATGTTGTAAAAGGACAATTGAATGACTATTGGAGCCAGGATCCATTGTTGTGTACTCCAATATTTGGCGAAACTATGCCCCGAAACCGATATCTTCAAATTTTAAGATATCTTCATTTTTCTAATAATTTAGAGGTTTCTAACCACCCTTTGAAAAAAATTAAACCAGTGATTGATTATTTGAAAAATAAATTTTCTAGCACAATTATTCCAGGTAAAAAACTTTGTATAGACGAAAGCTTAGTCTTGTGGAAAGGAAGACTTAAGTTTAAACAGTTCTTACCTTTGAAAAGAAAACGATTTGGACTGAAGTTATTTGAATTAGTAGACTGTGACACAGGTTTTCTTTTAGATTTTATTGTATACACTGGTGCAGACACTGATTATGATAAATTTGATTTAGGCGTTTCTGGTGACATTGTTGCACATCTTATGCAACCTTATTGTAATGTAGGACGTCAATTATTCACTGATAATTGGTACACTTCACCACAACTTGCGGAATATCTCCACGATAAAGAAACTGGCCTTTGTGGAACTGTGAAAAAGAATCGAAAAGGAATACCTACTCTTGACTCGAAGCTGAATCGTGGTGAAACACAAGTTGCTCACACCGATAGTTGGATGGTTATCAAATGGATGGATAAAAAAGAAGTTTATGTTTTGACAAGTATTCACGAATTTGAGTACTGTGCCACTGGTAAAAAACATTATAAAACTAATGAAGATATTATGAAACCAAGTTGTATTCATGACTATAACAAAAATATGGGTAAAGTTGATGATATCGACAGACAGTTGTCTATGACAGAGACAATCCGAAAATGTATGAAATGGTATAGAAAACTATTTTTTCATCTTCTTGACTTGATGTTGACGAATTCTCATAAATTATACGAGATGCTGACTACAACTGAAATTTCATTCCCCGATTTTCGATTGAGCGTAGTGAGAGAAATTCTAAAACTAGACATTGAAAAAGTTCCAACCCAATCTCTTACACCTGGAATTCGACTAAACGGTCGCCATTTTCTTAGAAAAATTAAATCTGAAAAGAGTGATAAACCATTACCACGTCAATGTGCTTTATGTCGTATGCTCAACAAAAAGTCCCGATCTACATATGAGTGTTCAATATGTTCTAAAGCTCTATGTATTGAACCTTGTTTTGAAATTTATCACACTAAAGAATCTTTACCATAAGTTAGAATTCTTACACCAAAGTATTTAAAATCTGTATAATATTACCAAAAAAAAACATAAAAAAAACAAAAAAAAAGAACAAAAAATAAAAAATAAAAAAAAGTACAAAAAATAAAAAAAACAAAAAAAAAGAAACATAACTCTGCCACAGTCGGTCCCAAGCCCGCGTTCAAAAGAGGAGGGTGTTTCGTAATCGTTGACGCGAGACAAAAGGGGTAGTTTGTGATGAGTACCCTATTTTAGGGATGGTTTTTGGACTTATTATAATTTTAACATTAGATTTGGATTCAGCGTCAAAAAATACTCCGGAAATGTGTAGTTACATTACAAAATGAATGAAAATTGAAAACCGCGTCTAAAGGGGTGTCTTCTAATTTTCATCCCATTCTAAGGGTTGTTCTTAACTTTAATGTATTTTCGATATTCGATTCAGATTCAGCGCTGAAAAATACTCCAAAAAAGTATATTCACACATCGAGATAAATCAAAACTGAATACCAAGTCTCAAGGGGTGGTTTTCATTTTTAGTCATTTTAGGGGTTGTTTTCAGATTTATTATGTTTTTGACATCAAATTCGGATTCGGCGTCGAAAAATACCCCGAAAAAGTGTATTTGCGTTCCAAAATAGATAAAACTTGAATACCGTGTCTAAAGGGGTGAAATACCTTCAAAACAACCCCTAAAATTTGACTAACAACCCTTTAAAATACTTTAAATAGTTAACTAAATCGATAAATCTAACTTATATAATATTATTATGAACAAAGAAGTACTTTTTACCATTAAAAAATAATATTTTTAAAATTTGAAATTTTTAACATTAGCAGTTCCGTTCCCTGCCGGAAAATCAATATTTTGACGCACCCCCTGATCGACACTTTGTGTATGATCAATCGTTGATATAAGATACCTTATATACCAGTTTTCTGAGTGCGATATGCTCTTTCAAATCCCGGCAGTCTAAAGGTTAATGTATATTCTTACGAAATTTTATCATAGAATTGCAATATCAGTCACAAAATTTTATTGGTTTTCAGACGTTTACAATAAATACGAATTATTGTAAATATCAATAGCGTTAAAGAGGATGACACATTTCTGATATTACAAAAAATTAGCTTTTATATTTTATTCCCGATTAAGTTATTTAGAAAATCTAATTACACCTGCGATCAGAACATAATTTTATAGGAATGAATTTCAAACTCTCAACGACTATAAGAGTTAATTACCTGCATATAGTTTACTTCGTTTGTCTTAAATTAACTTCACAGTAATAAGCATCAGTTCTTCTATAACCATAAATCCTTCTATTTATTAATCTACAAATTGTTATATAAACGTAATAATATATTAAAATAGTACTTTAAATTTGGAAGTTTTAACGAAGATCTATAATTGGTTGGAACGGAGTGTCAACTAAGTACCAGGACGGTAACTCTACGCTCATAAACATAGATTTAAAAAAAATGTGTCTATATTGCGCAAAACATTTTCGTCAAAATTAAAGTGACTATTGAAATCAATTTCTGTTGTGGATACGTGTTAATGATACTAATAGTTGTAGGTTAGTTTGGGTAATGCGCAAAACTGACGATATCTTGGCAATATATAATAGCCACATAAAAGATCTCCACATTTGTCGCCTACGCTTTTACATTGATTTCGAGATGGTCAGTTTCTCGTAAATCATTCGTGTACAGTCAAACAGTACAGTATAGTCAACAGTACAGTGACCATTAGAGTCAATTTCCCGCGTGCGATTCGCGCACACTATTAGAGTCAATTCTCCATAACACTTGCTAATTTGTTTACATATAAAACTAATTATAGCTTGACCATTGTTATAACAGCTACATAAAAGAACTCTTTATTTATCGGCTACGTTTTTGTGTTATTTTCGAAATGATCAGGTACTTGTGAATCATTCACGTATAGTCAAAATTACAGTGACTATTGGAGTCAATTTCCATGATTAATTTATTCTAATATTTTAATATGTATATTACTAAAATCACAGTAGAAGGAGATGGAAATTGTTTATTTAGAACTTTTTTTGTTTTCTTATATGGTCATCAAAATTTTCATATGTTAATTCGTTACTTAATAGTTATAAATGTTGTAAGTAAATAGAATAATTATTATTATTTCATCATAGGAAATGTCTATTACAACAATGTTATAAATATTCGAGATTATTTTCATTTAATGTCTCAAAATGGTATATATGGTACCTCTGTTGAAATACAAAGTTTCGCGGAATTTTTCAATGTTATTGTTTTTTCAATGTCATTTTCAAAGTTACTTTTAATAGATCTGATCAAAATAATGGATTCGGAAACCGAACAAGTAATTTAAAATTGACGTTACTCTTTTCTGGAAATATTGATTCTGGTCATTATGATATAATAAATTTAGAGAATTAAAATATTGAAGAAATGTTAAAAATGATTTCAGAGAAACGTTCAATACATCTAAAAAGAAAAATTATTGATTTTAGAAATGATGTTAAAATCAAAAAAATATTAAAACTGAAACATGTACAACAGATAATAACGTAATTGATGATAAGTTTTTCGTTGAGCCTTCAAATTATGGTGAAATGACTTACGAACGCAAGTATTGTACTGCTAAATTTTGGAAAGAAGAAAAATAAAAATCAAATTGTTGTAATGATGGAAAAGTTTATTTATTTCCTTTAAGTGAATATGTTGCTAATCTAAAAAATGTTCTATTATATGATGAAGATTTTAGAAATTAATTAGATATTATAACAACCTTTTAGTTTTGCATCTTTTACAAATAATGAAATAGAGCAAAATGGAAAATCTGTTTACAATATTAAAATACAAGGTCAAATTTGTCATGTAACTCCAAGTACTTTAAAATTAGATAATAGGAATACTCTAAAACATAGTCAATTTTATATATATATATATATATATATATATATATATATATATATATATAATGATCAGGAAGCTGTTGAAGAAAGATTAAATTCTGATAGAAATAAAAAATTTATTAAATCACACATCGAAACTTTAGCGAATGTTTTAAAAAATAATCCCATAGCAAAACATTAAACACTTGCACCAAATTTTAAATATTCAAAATCTACCAAAATACAAAATGATTTTTTTACGAAAAGAGAAACATGTATATAACAAACCAGTGACCGCTGAGTGTGGTACAATTATTGTTTCAGATTCAGGTTTCCCAGAAAATTACAATCTTTGTATATACCCAAAAGAATTACCAAAAAATCATCCACAAAATACATATTTGAATAAATTATCACAATTCGTCGATCCAATGATTTTTCCAATAATGTTTCTGCTAGGTGATTTAGGATGGAGTACTAATTACTTTAAAAATCATCATGATCGTGTCAAAGAAAATCTTACACTTTTGCAGTATTATTTATATAGACTTGCCTATAGACCAAATGAAGAAATTTTTTGCCCTTTATTGTATGCAGGAAGACTAACACAACAATTTTTCATACACAGTTATGCAATGATAAAAAACAATCGCTTAAACTTTCTAAGAAATAACCAAAAACAATAAAAGATAAAATGTTATCAAAGTTTATTAAATGCAGTTGTCAATAGTGCTTCAAATATTTCTAATAATTTTGAAAAAAAGCGAAACAATTGGAAATCTCTATATACTACCATCAACATACATCGGAGGTTCTAGATATATGCAACAACATTATCAGGATGCAATGGCTATAATGAGTGAATATGGTAGACCAGATTTATTCATAACCGTAACGTGCAGTCCAAAATGGAAAGAATTAAAATTAATTTTAAGAAAAATTTCCAAAAAGAAAAGATGAAAATGATATACCGAATATCACTGTTAGACTACTTCACACAAAATTGCAATCAATTATCAATGATATAACGGAAAAAAATATTTTTGGTAAAGTATTAGCTTATGATCATACAGTTGAATTTCAAAAAAGAGGTTTACCACATGCATATATTTTAATAACGTTACATCCTGAAAACAAATTAATAACCTCGGAACAAAAGATAAATTTATATCTGTTGATCATTTCAAAAAATGAAAAACTTAAGAAATTAATTATTAAACATATGCTTCATGGACCTTCCAATCAGTTCATGCCTTAAGAATCCTACGCATAAATGCAATAAACTATTTCCAAAACCTTTTGCTAATATAACAATAATAAAACAAGATGGTTATTCTCAATATAAAAGAACAGACAATAGTTCTGAAAATCATATTTATAGACCTAAAAATAAGAACGAAATTACAATTGATAATTCAACGGTTGTACCATATAATAAATTTTTGTTAATGAAATACAAATGCCACATAAATGTTGAGTTTTGTGCATCTATTCAGACTATAAAAAATATATATATAAATAAATAAATAAATATATATATATATATGTATATATATATATATATATATATATATATATATATATATATATATATAATAACGGGGTGAAGCTTTCGGCAGCAATCGCGCTGACGTTAGCTGCGTGCAATGCAATTGCTGTCGCGGGAGTCACCTCGAAATAAGCGAGACAAGGTCTCGTTTCCTCGGGATGTGCTAGAGGCTGGCAGTGGACCGGCCAAGGTCAAATATGGCTAGCTGCAGTTAACATGCACGAGTATCGTGAAGCGATACGCGTGCCCGCGGAGGCGGCGGGGAACGTAGTTTAGAGGAGACGGGAAGCGGGTCCGCAGAAATAACTCCGAACTCAGACGTTAGGTTTAGAAAGAAGAGAATATATTGTATGCACTCGAAATAAAATACACTAGCACACGCGCGGGTGTGCGAGACGCAAGGGAACAACGTAGCTTGAGATCGGGAGAGAGCCAGTGAAATAGGGAGAATCAGAGAGCTGACACTTACGGTTGACGGTTCTCGCTCGCTTTCGGGTATGTTCGAGCCCAGGACGTCTCCTTCGCAGGCGAGTTGACGTAGTCGCAGGTTGGACGGAGTCGAGGCGAGGACGCACAAAGAAGCCTCAAACGTAGCCGTGATGTTATCACAGAAAGCACCGGTCACTCTCGCATACGAATTCGTGATCACAATATCAAGGTGAATCGCACGACTTAAACGGAGCTGTCTCTCGTTAGCTAGCTCGAACGAATCTGTCGCGCAAGTATAATAACAAAGGTAGTGATAGAGCATTTATCAAAATTCAAAAATGTCAAAATGATGACGACACTCTGTCGTCGAGCCACGGCCGCCACCGCATTGCACTCTTCTACTCGTTTTCTTATAGTATTTCGAAACCCGTGACGTGTGTAGACACGTGACATACGTGAATATTTCAGAACATTATATATTTAATAAGACAAAAAAAATATGACAGAAGAGAAAAAATGTAAATATAAAATATTACAATTGGTAGATTAAATGTAGTTTCACCTAAAGATTACGAAAGATTTTGTTTAAAATTAATATTAAATAAAATAAAAGGTGCAACCTCATTTCAAGATTTGAAAACACACGAAAACATAAATTACAGTACATATAAAGACACTGCTATTTCAATGGGTTTGTTAGAACATGATTCTCAAATAATGGATATTTTCGAAGAAGCAAGCACTGTTATGTTACCAATTCAGTTTTATGCATGGTTTTTACTTTCAGAAAATATTCAAGATGATGATATTTGGAACAAATACAAAATTAGTTTTACAGATTTTACTGAAAACAAAGAAAATCTTGCACTTTTAGATATTAATAAAATATTTGAAACTGAGGATAAATCATGTGAATCATTTGGTTTGCCTATGCCAAACAAAATAGCTTTTCATAACATTGATAACAGTGAAGAAATCGTATATTCAAAATTTATGTTTGAAAAAATGTATGTTCAATTAAATGATGATCAAAGAAATATTTTCAATATTTTATGCGAACAATCTCGTAAGATATATTTTATAGATGGTCCTGGTGGTTCGGAAAAAACATTTTCATATAAAACATTAATTTATTATTTGATTACTCAAAACAAACAAATTTTATTTATGGCATGGACTGGTATAGCTTCGATATTACTTCCAATGGGAATGACCAGTCATAGAACTTTTCGTATACCTTTAGATTTTACCAATATCCAAGTCTCATTTTTGAGAATTAAATCTGACAAAGAAAAATTACGAAACGCGGATTTAATTATTTTGGATGAAGCTTCTATGATACCGAAATTTCTTTCGGAAATAAATTACTGAAAATTGGAGAAGGAAATATTACAACATTTAAAATTCCAAATGAATGGAAAACAAATGATGCATGTTCAAAAATTTTTGGTAAAAAAATGTCACTTTTCGTTAAATAGTGTCACTTCTCATAATGAATACACGTATTGTTTAAATAAAAAAATTTTAAGACAAAGGGATAGCGAGGAAAAAATATATTATAGCATAGATACTGCAACATACAAAGTTGTTGACAAATCTGATGATAATATTTATATAAATTTTCCAATAGAAGTATTAAATAACATTCGTGAAGGATTACCACCACATGAACTCAATTTGAAAATTGGTACAATTGTTATGTTAATAAGAAACTTAAGTATAACAGAAGGTTACACTTAATGTATATTAGGTTATGCTTATGTAATGGAACACGATTAAAAATTACGAAATTATTTTAGTACAACATAGAAGCTGAAATTATAACTGGAGAAAAAATTGGAAATAAAGTTTTTATACCGAGAATTACTTTAAATACTAGAAATTCACCTTCATCTTCGTTATCACTTATTATATATAGAAAACAATTTCTCTTAGTCTTGCGATGATTATTAATATATCCCAAGGTCAAAGTTTCGATAATGTAGGATTATATGTAGCATTATCCTGTTATGTCCGAGTGGCCGTACAGAGTGAATACTTGCACGATAGAAATAATTATGAATTCCGGATCGATAAGACCTTTTATTTAACGGAGTCTGCTTACGCGGTACCGCCTAGGGAAAAGGTAAAGAAGCGCACGACTAGCTCGGTTGACTGGCGATAGCGATACCTCACTGAGCGACGAGACTCAGAGTGACTTCTTTATGTATTGAATTAGCTAAGGTTACACATTAAATACTGACGCAATAAAGTTACATACAACACTGACATGAGTTCGAGGAGACTGACAGAAGTAACGACTTACCTTAATGAAGCTTATCTCGTCGTTACCGATAGGATGGCTCGCTTTCGCACTGGCTTGATAAAGTTTGAAATATAATAATTCGTACGCAAGGATTGAGTGATTAATTAAAATGGTTTATTCGACTCGTTAGTTTATAAATAGTACAAGATACAAGTCCTCGACTGAGTACAACTCGTGTCTGAGGTAGAAATGTGACTTAGTCCAAAAACTTGGCGAACGCTCTGACTCTACGTTCGATTACAGAATAATAGTTTAAGTCGCGAGTCGGGCAGAGCTTCGCCTACCAGTAGCAACTCCGGAATACGAAAGAATGCTCCTCCTTGCTCTCCATTGGTATTTAGGGGGATGTGGGTAATGCATAAGCATAGGGAAGGTTCTGGCCAATCAGGATTTAGGGAGTGTGTGTGTCTCCATAGGGGTGGGCGCCCCTTTTATTAATAAGTATGTCTTCGTGCGTGGACCCTAGTCTGGCCAGCTGTAATGGTTTTCTTTATTGTAATTTCCCTCATTGTCGTATTGATTTCCACTTATTTGGGTTGTTCGTCTGAGATTTATGGCTTCCTTATTGTCTGGTAGCTCTGGAGTGTCTTCCCTTGTTTGACCTGGTTTATTCAGGATCGTTGCCCTTTCATCTGCCGCCGCGCGTGTCAGTGGTTTGGCCGTGTTGTCATGTTCTGTGTTGCCGACCGTGGTTGGTTAGTTGGCCTCTGCTATGCCTGTCGTGGAATGTTTCTAATACCGTGGTGAGGTACGTCGTTGGTCTAACGCGTTACCTGCGTGTGCGTTGACCGGCAAGTCTACATTATAGTAGGTTGACGTGACACCCCCCCCTCTGATTGTTGTTTAGCGTAAGACGCTGAATTTCAAATTTTTGCTGAATTGGGATGAGAAAAATGTAAGGATAGAGAACGGGAGAAGGTAAATTCATATATTTATATAAAATCGTCGTTCGCCGTGTTTTTGGTTCGTTTCTTTTTGTTTACAATGTTTTGTCGCATGACTCTTTTTTTTTGTGTCCGCGGTCCGTTCTCCTTGCTGATGGTTGTCCTGCGTGGTCGTCCCCGTTGTTATGGGGTCTTTCCCTCTCCAAGTTGCAGTGGGCGTGCCTCTTGTTTTTATCTATTGACCATGGCCTTTACTTCTAATTGGTCTTTCTTGAGGGGGTGAGTCCTTTACCTTGGGTCTACTCGGAAAATTTGTCGCCCGATTGGTTTTTTACTTTTCTTTGCCCCCTCAGTCCTTCTCGGGGTTCGCCTACCTGTGTTTCTTTAAAAACCCCTGGACTGCTCTTTCTACACTCAGTTTTTCGCCCTCTGCTTCTTCGCGATCTTTCTATCGGTTAGAGATGTTCGCTCCGGTAGTGCCTTGTGTTGGTTCCCTGGTTCGGCTCGGGACGGTTGTGATTTCTTTTCTGGCTCCGGTCTTCGATCCGGTGGTTCGTGTCTTCCATTGGCATAGTCCTGCCTGGGTCCCAATAAAGCCTGTGGATGAGGTAAGTTTTAGTTGTTTTTTTTTTTTTTGTTTTAAATTAGCCCACGTGTGATCGTCTTTTTCGGTTATTTATTCCTCTTTTTTTTGTCGTTTTGTAGGTCGTCCGTCAAGTCCCTGTTACGCCGGCTTCTGATTTTGAGGACTTCCCGGAAGAAGAGTCCCCTTTATTCACTCTACCTTGCCATACGCAGACTCCCTGGTGGGTTGGTATCGGGTCTTTTTGCCCCTTATGCCGTCAGCCATACCACACTCCTCCGACCATCGAGTTGGAGTATTACCGTGATTTTGACAGAGTAAGATGTGTTTTTCGTATATATAAAAAGTTGCCCTCTTATTGTTTTTCGGTATATTTAATCTTATTTTTCTTTTGCAGTTCGTTTTCGATTCCCGATCCCCTGTTGTTCGGGACTCCTTCCCCGACTCCTGGATCGAATGTCACCACGAATTCTGGGATAATTACGCGGCCTGAAAGGTCTGTTCTATTTACCGTTGTCACCTTGACCATCCCCCTTACATTATGAGCTTCCGGGGCAAGGGTGTAAGTATCTCCTTTTTTTGTCATTTTTTTTTGTAATAATTGCGATTAAAAAGAATGTCTTCTGTCTGTTTTCAGCTCTGGATTCGCATTCCCAGCAGCAAGTACTGCTCTGAGATGAGGAATGCCCGATTATTTTTATACTTGCTACTGTGTTCTGCGTGAAAAATTTGTCTTCTTATTTTCTGTACTGCATTTTATTGTTTATTGTCTGTTTCTGTGTCTATATATTAGAGTGTACTTTGCGTCTTTGTTTATTATCTGTGTGTTGCGGATGAATGGTTTTTTTTTGTAGTTTAGTCTTGTTGAACAAGGCATTTTGCACTATTTAGTTTGCTAATAACAATTTTTTTATTTTCTCCTACCTTGAAATGAGCTTTCCTTTACCTTAGCTAGAATTTTCACTAAATTGTAGATAGAATCTTTTGCTAGAAAGTGAATTCTTCTCGGCCGAATATGAGCAGGACAAAAATTCGTTTGAATTTTTCACGTGACAATAAGCTAAATTTTAAGCCCGGGCAGGAATCATTTCGAGCCTCTGATTTTTGGACAGAGGGGGTGGTCGGATTCGAAAAGAATGACCCATATATATATATATATATATATATATATATATATATATATATATGTAGTGAATCAATCCTGAATGACATTTTGTGCATTCTTATCAATTCTTGCTCCTCGTTCGTGGAGTTATTACTGGTGATAAATGGCTTTCGCCGATATCATAAATTACTCTGTTCTTAGGTTCATTGGCATTTGAGTAATGCATGACTTTCAACGTTTCATTATTTTCTGATATAAATCCATGCCCCATGTGTTTATTTGTGACAGATGGACAGTTTTCAAATATCTTTGTTAGGAATTGACGAGTTTGTTCGTGATCTTTTTTGGTGTATAGGAAAATTTTATATTGAATGATCGCCGATTAGCCCATGAATAAAGAGCTTTAACATCTAGAATTGCTTTATTTTTTGCAGCTTGTAAGCTCGCTCTTGTAGCTTCTCTCTTTACTATCGCTCCAACTCCATCGCAACTACCTTTTCCGTGTGCTGTTGCAAAACAGTGCCATTCATCATCAATGCCAAAATCTCTCTTATGACTCATTAAACTACTCATTTGATAACGATTTTTAAAATGCTGTTTAGCACCATCAGTAGCATATATTACCTTTTTTACTGTGGGACAAACCTTGCGAATTTCAGGTATAAGCTTTTACTGCCTTATGTATACTGCAGTGGCATGAGTAGTACAGTTGGACATAGCTACTGTACTATAATGCTTTAGCTTGCCTTCAGATTTATAATAAACAACAGCAGGAAAAATCGTACTTTGATCATTATTAAAATGAAATGCCTGTAAAGCATCTTGGGCTGTAAAAGCATAGTTCTCAGCATAATCCAATTGAGCAAGAACCTCTTCATCTGAAAGATTATTTTTCTTCACAGAAATAAACTTTGATTGTTCCTTAGCGATGAAGTGATGAGCTATCAACTTTTCTAGGCTAGAACATAAAGTTTCAATAAATTCTTGCAATGTTGGGCATTGTTTTATCAAAGTGTATCTATCGGTTGATTACCACGTGTTGAAGATGACTTGATTTATATTGTGCTCATCCATAATGTTCTCAACGTAATTAGAAAACTTTTGAATGTCTGGACGAAATTTGCATTCATTCAAATAACAACTTGGTTTGGGATCCTCACATAGAACGAAATTCAAACAATCTTTATAATTCTTCAGAATATTGTTTGAGATTTTTTCTATATTTACTGCGTCAATCATCGCCTTAAAATTTTGGTGTATCGTACATACACATACATTGTGTGTACCAGAGGATCCTGCAAAGACACAACATTTTGGTCTTAGTTCCGAAAACTTGGTAAGCCCAATCAGATGTTGAGGAAACTGTTTTTTAAATTGATTATGAAGGTTCTTAATATCAGTAAGTAATAATCTTTTCTGCACTTTTATTTTTTCACCATATAAATAAATACTGACGGTATCTTTTTTATTTGGCATAATTCTGCTGTTAAGATCATTTTCGTAAAAATCTTCAACTTTCTGAGTAGTTTCTGCAGGTAATATTTTTCCACGTTTTGCAACAGGAGAAGCCAAAACTCCATCTGATTCTCTTAACTGTTTTGCTTTACGAGCCATTCTGTGAGACATACCAAATTGCTTCATAATTTTACGTATTGCACAGTATTCGGGAAAAAAGTAAGAATACTGTTAGATTATGCATAGTACATTTATCTGTACACTATGCAATAGCTTCTAGAGATAGGATAGACACACACATGTGCGACTCCCCACCAGTACTATATACGTTAGTCGTACTACATATAGTCACTGCGCGACTACGACTAGCTCTCTCTCTTTACTGTACGCTCTTGGAGAGCACACGCATGCTTGGCCTGCTTTGTATATATAATAAAAGTGAACCTCTCTGTAAATAATCCTCCCGTCTACCAAATTAATTTCTCAACAAATACTGACATGTAATGGATCGTTCTCCGTCAGGGATTAGAATTTGCTTTTAAGTCCAGTTAAAATATCTGTAAAATCATCTTGCATAGGTGCATCCGTGTTTGAAAGCGAAGGTGAGTCAGTCTCTGATTCAAAATCAACACTCATACGGACGTTTGGAGATGACAAATCATCTAGTTTGTGAAAAGATTTTCTACATGTATCACAAATCAGTGAAGATGTTGGATAATCAGGATAGACATCTTGAAATTCTTTGATGATCTTCCTAAGAGATTTGCTATGTCCTGTATTAATATCAAATGGATTAACGTATCTATCGATACGATATTTTTTCGCAGGAAAAGACATTGTTGTAGGATATGAGAAAGCACGACCAAAATAAAAAAAAATGTTAGAAATAACAAAATTACGGCTAGTACAGTTGAACAAGCAGTTGCCGATAAAGTAAGACTTACTCAACAACCGTCTTAAAAAGGATGTTGAAGAAGAAGTCGCCAATGTATCATTTATGTACCTATTAACTATCCTAAAAAGGACTGTTAGAGAAAAAGTCGCCGATGAAGAAAGCATTCCTTGAAGAAAATATTCCTTTCTATGGGTTGCTAAACGTGGGAAGGGGTTGGGGGTGTAGGTAAAAAATAGGGATGAAATAAATCATTTGAAAGCAATAAATTGCTTTGCCACAAAACAGTTTTATTTGCTGAAGTCTTTGCACAAGTTGTCATTGGACACGAGCCGTGTACTTGCAGCATTAGGCTGTTGGAAGAGGGGCGAGGCACAGCGCTGGGCCTGGCCTCCTTATGTGACCTCCACGACGCTACTTCACTTGTGGGTAATTCGCAGCCGCCTAGCGGCGCGCCGCGGTGATAAGCGCTGCAGCGTGCGTGGCGTGTTCGGCGGGTTGCGCGTTAGCAGGGGCTTTTCACGAGAGAGCCTGCGGGTGGGTTATGACAAATATGCGCCAATTTATATTGGCCATATTGAATTTAGAAATTTCGAAGTTAAAATAAGATTCTGCGGCCCCTTAAACTCTCATACCGATACTTTAAACTGATTTAAAATCGTTCATTGCGGTAAAATAGTTTTGGTGGTTGTATAATGTCCGCCATTTTGAATCCACCATTTCGAATTTTGAAATATCGAGGTTAAAATAAGATTAAGTTAAAAGAAATTAAAACAAAAATTATTGCTTAAAACTTTTTCTACTAAGCATTTACTTTGTGGACTTAATTTTATTGTTGCAGGTTCTTCAATGTTTATAATGTTTGTAGCAGATAAATTTTTCTACCAGCCTCTTGACTGGTAAAGTATATTATTTTTCATTTTTTTAAATTATTGTTTATCTTGTATATAAACGATTTTGTTGCATTTTATTGCAAAGTATAATATGTCATTAATATTTCATTATAGTCAAATTATGATTAAAATAGTGTTATTTTTATTGTTATTATTATTAATTTTTCAATGCAATAATGATTGTTACTAATGATTGTTATAATTTGCTATGTATAATCTACAATTTAATTAATGTATTCAATGCATAAGTTACAATTTAGTAAAAGTATCTTCTTCAATATTTGTTTAAGAATTGTTGATTCTGTGATGCAGTAACCATATATCATTGAGTTAATGATTTACATTTTTAAAATTTATATGTATTTTTATAATACATATAAATTATAATGCCTCATAATATAATTATGAGGCATAGTATTATGTTCAAAGCCAGTAAGATTAAAGATTTATCGTTTTAGACTTTCTGTTTATATGCGGTAGTTGTATATGTATGTTATACACATCTACCTATATGTAAGTGTTTAGTGGACGCAAGAGTATAATAAAATATTCACCAATTCAAGATTTTAAGTAACGTGCAAATAACAAATGTATTGACATATTACATACATGGTGATAAAAGCAATATAAGTGACTTGCTGTTGTCAGCCATAGCAGGGGAGTAAAAGTAGTGGTTGACGAAAACAAGCTTCTACCGTTCACAGGCTTACAAGATACGCGCTGTTCAATAATATATTGTGATGATGCATGTGCTTTTAAAAAAAGGAGTGATAAGAAAGTAACAGGATTACAAGATTCACGAAGACAGAAGACAGAGAAGGTTTAGTCAGAAAAAAGGTAAAAGTAAGTAGAGTTAAATCATTTTAAAAATTTAGTCTAGGCGTGGTGTAGAGTTAAAGTGAAAAAGTTAGTTTAAGCAAGTATTAGCAAGTATGTGTAACATAAGGTTATTTTGAAAATTCAGTCCAGGTGTTGTGCAGAATATCGTATATTCAGTATATATAGAGAGTTTGGGTGAAAAAAGTTGATTCAATCAAGTATGACATGTAATATAAGGTTTTTTAAAAAATTTAAGCTAGGCGTAGTTTAGAATATAGTATATTTAATATATATATATATTGAGTTAGAGTGCAAAAAGTTTATTTAAGAAAGTATGAAGTGATATATAAAGTTATTTCGAGAATTGGGGCTAGGCGTAGTGTAATGTTTCGTCGAGATTCTCGGGGTCACGCGAAAGGCTAGGTGCGGCGAAATGCGAGGACAGGCGCGAGCCCGCGTGGTAGAGTGAGGGGAGCGAGAGAGGCTCAACGCTGGCGCGGTTCGAGGATTTTTGGTGCTATGAGAGAGAACCACCTGGACTCGATGCGAGTGGAAGCGTATCAGGAGAAGGATTCGTGTGAAGCTGGTTGCAACCAGACGATTCGAACTAAGAGAAGAAGACATTGACGGGAACCAGAGGAGTCAATCAAAGGTTTTAAACACAATTGCTGCAGCTTTCGGCACATGTCATCTATCAGTTTCCGAGAGACAACGTTGTTTGCAACGCGCGTCGCCTGGCTGCGCCTAGCCGGGGTCGTGTATTTCGTGGAACCGCTTTAGTTTGTTGAATTCTACGCCGCTTAATCTGTCTCTCTAATCGCAGGTACGGTTATACGACCGACATTAGTCTATTTAGTAAAGGCAAGTCTGTTCTATCGGTAGTTAGAAACTTAAACATTACATATAAAAGCGGAGGCGGGATGTCGAGCATCCTCAGTCCAAGCTGCGTTACATCGTGCTCGTCTCCCTTGTACGTGCGATATACAGCAGGATAGAGTCCTCAGCTGTGGTAATGAAGGTCAATGTTTCACGTTCGCGGAATTGTAATTCTACACTCGAAAGACAGATGAGTATACTCGCAAATAATCAAAATTATTAACTATGAAACTTATTGCAGCGTAGCAATGAAGTAGGAAATTTCCATTGTTTAACTTCATTGTTGCGGTCTTTACTGATTTGAATCATTAACAAAGAAAGTCTTTATATTGTACTCTATAGCGAATTACCGCATGTGATAAATAATAAACGAACAATAATTCTTAAAATTATTCAGAGTCTGATAGTTTATTTTTTGAGTCAAATTAATTTGTTCCCTTCTTTTGTGATGTCTATATATTATGAGATCTAGATAGGCAATATACTTAAAATTTTTAACTAGAATTTAAAATTATGCAGATTTTTGTCTCGACTAAATGAGGAGAGTAAAGTCTGTGATCGCATTATTAATGTAAAATATAGTATATTCAATATATATAGTGAGTTTGAGTGCAAAAAGTTTATTTAAGAATGTGATAAGTAATATATAAAGTTATTTTGAAAATTTAGTCTAGGCGTAGTGTAAAATATAGTACATTCAATAATGTTACGTGTGAAAAGTGCAACGAAAAAGTGACGGACCCTGGGCTTGAACCGAGATCCTCTGGCTTGCAAGGCAGACACTCTGTCGTCGCGCCACGGCCACCACCGCATTGCATTCTTCTACTCGTCTTCTTATAGAAATTCGAAATCCGTGACGTGTGTACACGCGTGACAACATATATATATATATATATATATATATATATATATATATATATATACTTACATCCCCCCATTCAATGACCGAAGGTGCACTCCATCGGAGTAAGTAACAAGCTTACTAGCATGAAAAATATTTGACTCATTTTTTCTAAATCTACTATTTAACAAAAACATTACATCAGAAATTTTCTCTTTGATTTTACAAGGACCTACTCTAATTGGATCTAGTTTATCTTTATTTAATTTATTAGCCCTTTGTACATAAACTAAATCTCCTAGCTTATAATCTATCTGTTTTACATTCTTATCATAATATTCTTTATTTTGATTGTGAATTTCTTTTGATTTCCTAAAAGCTATTTTTCTACAGTCTTCCATATTCGTCAAATTGTTGTCATTTACTTCATCGGGTAAGAATGAGTTGTTTTGTCCTGTCAGCAAATAATTAGGAGTAAATCTAGTTGAACTGTGAATTGTATTGTTATAATCCTTTACACATTCCTCTGCTACCTGAGGCCATGATTTATTTCTATTCTCGTAAATTTTACATCGTATTCTATTTACCAAAGTCTGATTTGTCCCTTCATTTAATCCATTAGAAAACGCACAATCCACTGCTGTAAATACCAATGCTATCTTCTTTTTATTTAAATATTGCTTAAACTGTGCTAAATGTATACCAGGATATTGATCTGTTAACACCAATTTAATACTTCCATCATTTTCTACTTTCTTAATTAAATTTATAAAATCCTTTGCAACTTGGGTTTTTGAAGTTATTAAGTAAGCAAATCTTGTAAAATGATCCACCGCCAAATGTAGATATTTCTTTTTACTTTTATTACCTTTGAAACCTCCTATTGTATCGAGGGACATTGTTTCAAGAGGTTCCTTTGCTGGACCAAGTTGAGATAAAGGTGCTTTAAAACAACCTATTCTTGATTTATTTTTAATGCAAGTTGCACAAGATCTACAAGTTAATCTGATGTGCTTATACATATTTTTAAAATAAAATGTTTGCCCAAAGGTTAGAATTAACTGTTTTGTGCCTATATGACCCTGATCAACATGTACATCTCTGATAAGAGCTTTTCCAAATTCTTCAGTAATCCATATATTCTCTCTATCATTTAAAATTTTATAAATTATATCATCTTTAATAATATATTTTTCATCAACTTTTAACAATTTTTTATTTTCTTTGATATCGTTTATTTTCAATAAATTTGAAGTTTTGATCGTAGAATCATTATCTGTATCCTCGTGTGATTCCAAAACCGGATTTCTAGACAAACAATCAGCTTCTATATTATCTTTACCAGGATTATATACAATTTCAAAATTAAATTGTGAGATGTAATTCAAAATCTGCAATAGTTCCACATCATTACTTTTTTTATATTAAATTTTTCTAATGGTCTATGGTCCGTAAATACAATAAACTTTTTCCCTATCAAATGGAATTGCCAATATAAAATGGCCTCTTTAATAGCTAAGCATTCTATAAAAATAGCTTTCTTGTTTTTCTGAGCCTCTGTCAACTTTCTAGAAAAGAAAAACACCGACTTTAAAAAATTATCTTCTTGTGGCTGCTTCAATATTGCTCCAACTCCTTCAACACTTTCATCATTAAAGATGAATATTGGTGCCTCTGGATCAAAAATTGACAAGGCAGGTGATGTACATAAATAATCTTTTGTCGAGTTAAAACTATTCTTACACTCATAAATAAAAATTAATCTTACCTAAGAACTGTCTAACTTGTTTTTTTGTTTTAGGTGTAGGAAACTTCTTGATAGCAACTAAATTATTATTCAGTGGATTAATTATATCGTTTCCAATTTCGTGACCCAAATATGTTATCTTTTCTTGAGCAAATTGACATTTATTTTTATTTAGTTTAAAGCCTTATTCATATATTGTTTGCAGTACTCGCTCTACATGCTCTACATGCTCTTCATAATTCTTAGAAAACACCAATATATCGTCTATATAATGTACTGTACAAGAATCTAGTTTATATTTTCTTATCACATCTGCCAAACAGTTCCACTGCCAGTGTCCATGATGAGTCACAAAAGCCAACTTATATCTATCCTTTTTACGTATCGGAATCAACCAAAACGCCGAATTTATATCTAGTTTTGAAAAAAACTTACAGTTTCTGACACGTACAATAAGATCATCTATCTTTGGAAAAGGTTGACTTTCTGGAACTACTATTTCGTTCAACCCTGTAAGATCAACGCACAAGCGTGATTTTTTTCCTTCTTCTTTCTTGAAAACCATGGTTACAGGAGCTGCAAAAGAACTGCTTGACTCCTCTATTAAGCCCGCTTTTAACAACTCACTCACTTGTTTCTCAATTTCTAGTTTGTCTTCAAAAGAGCATTTATACGGTTTCATTGAAATATATCTAGTTTCTGTCAGTTTCACTGTGGCTTCGTAATCTTTTACTGTTCCTATATCAAAATTTTTGACTCAGCAAAAATTATCTCATATTTTTTTATAATATTCTTCATTTTATTAGTATTTAATTCACTAATATTAATTTGCTTATCAAAATTTGTTTTTTCTTGTTTCTGTGATATAATCAAATTTTCATTTTGACATAGCTTGAATTTTTTTATTAAGTCTAATCCTAATAGAAATTTACAATCTAAATTACAAATTCTAATCCTCAATATTACAACGCCTTCCGTTTTCGCCATTCCAGCTGAACCCTTAATATTATCGCTCCCACTTGTTATTTGTTTAATATTTCTTTTATCATTCAAAAATGCACTACTAACCAAAGAAATATTGGAACCAGAATCATATAGACCAATTGCTGGACATCCATTTGCAAAAATCTTTACTTTAATAAGTGGGAGAACTATTCGTTTTTTGCCTCTTCATGACTTGCTACTACTTCCTGTATTTCATTATTATTTGTAACCTTAATGTTTTCATTTTTTAATTGTTTAATTTTCCTATCTTTATTGCGGCATACACTTTCTAAATGAAATCTATTTTTAAAACCTAAATTATCACAAATACTACATGGTCTTTTTTCACTTCCAATTCTCTTGTTTAAATTATCATTTTTCGAGTCATTGATTTTACCTAATTGTTTTAATTTTGCCATTAAATTTTCTATATTTATAATAGCTTTCCTATCTAACTTATTTTGGATAAAATTTGGTAAGCTAATCACAATCATGTTTATCTGTGTGTTTATAGACAAGCTGTCATCCACTTCTAACAATAATTTTCTTTTCTTTAACGCATATTCAAATAACGAACCATTATAAAACTTAAAATTATAGGCATACGATATATCTGTCCAGGACTGTGCAGAGAAAGTGTCAATATATGCATTATTCCATGCCTCCCAATTTAACAAAGAGTTTTGCTTTACAAATACATTATACCAATCTAATGCAGATTTTTCTAAAAATAATCTTAATACTTCAGCATATTTATTTTGGGCAATTCCCACTCTATCACACTCCTGCACAAATAACCTTATCCAAACACTCGCATTTATATTTTCACCGTTAAACTTTTGAATCACTATATCCTTTACTAGAGAACTTGTTTTCCTTTCAGATGCTATAGTTTTCTCTCTGTTTACATTTGATTCTTGAACTGTAGTAATCTCTTCCAAATATTCATCGTATAACACAACATTCTGTATCCAAATAAATATTCTTAAGTTCGTCAGATAAAGTCAACACCACATTTTGAAATTTATTGCAAACTTTCAAACTCTTCACGACATTTTTAACAATTGAATTTTCATAAATCTGTTTATGTTGAGCATTAGTCTGCTTATCTACTGGAAACAACAAACTTTCCTCTTGACCAAGCAGCTGAATTCTCTTCACTTTAACTACAGTACTTTTCGAATCTGTACCTCCGAGACAAAAAAAAACTTTGCTTTAATCTCGATTGTATAGATTTGTATGACCAACTCAAGGAAATTCACTGGAGTGGAGTTTTGGGTTAGAAATCAACATTTGTATGATGTAGTATAAACATCTGTAATATTAACAATATGTACAAATTAGTAAAGGCTAAAAATATTACAGTAAACGTATAAACTTAAGACTAACCTGAATCTATACAATTGCCAATAGCAAACCTTTTAGTACATCAGTTTCAATAACCCCGCTTATAACAATCCTAACGGCTCGGAGTCTTATTACATACTGGTTCTCACTCACATGTCAACAAGTGACAAAGCCAAGCTTGGTAAGCTACAAGCTTACATATATATATATATATATATATATATATATATATATATATATATATATATCTACCTATATTATATAATTGTTTTGGAGATACTCCCCCCACACCCCCCCCACTAAATAAGGTAAAAATCAATCATTAAAAAAGAACAATAATGTTCGTAATTAATAATTAATTTATACAATAAATTGTATGTACACACAAATCAAGAAGACTGTAGAGAAGGAGAGTCAACGAAATAGGAGTTTGGAGTCAGAAAATACTGAAAACTTTTTCAGACACCTGCCGCCGCGTGGTGGCGCTTTAAACAGAAGTCTTCTGGTGACGTCACTCGCGCATGCGTAGATGCGGCTAACTGGGAAATTAAATTTTTTTATGAAAATAGTCTCCGTGAACCTTACAAGAATAAAAAAAACGTGTGCGTCACGGGACGCCCGACAGAAGTGATAACTTCATATGATATTTATAGAATCTATCAAATATAGAACTTGTTTAACGCATGATGGTAATAATAATTTTATAGTTATATTTTTTGTTAATCTAATAACTTATAAATGGATCAGGAATAAGTAAAATGTGATTTAATTTCCTTTTGGATGTAAAATATATATTTTATGTACAATATTTATCATTATTTAACAGTTTAAGTTGACTGGCTGGTATTTACATTATCATTATCTAATCCTACAAAAGTAACAATTGGTTTATGATAACTGTAATAAGAAACAAAATTATGACACTCAATTTTATCTAAATATCTGGAAAATACTTTTTAACGGGGTGAGACGTTGACGTGAGAGGAAAAAATCACAAAAGGATACGCCGGGACCGAGAATCGATCCGGCGCTCCCGAGATCTCTAGGCGCGCTCTCTGTTCGTGGAGCCAGTGCCGCCTTACTTCGTCACTCTCTATCCTGCCTCGATTACGGGCGTGGCGAGGGACGTTGTTCCTCGTTACAATATATATATATATATATATACCTATATTATATCGTTGTTTTGGAGATACTCCCCCCCCCCCACAGTGCCCCTCCCCCCACCAAATAACGTAAAAATCATTCATTTTTATGTTATTTTTGAAAATATGAAAGCGTTACCAATCCGTTACGATCCGTTATATACGTCGTTATATATGATGACATGTATAACGGATTGTAACGGATTGAATAAAATTGGATTTACTGTTATTGTTTAAAACGGATTGAATAAATTTTCATCTGTTATGGTTTCGTTACGGATTATTACAATACTTAAAAAGTTATAATCCGGTACAAACCATATATATAAAAAACGAACGCAAGTGTTATTCCGTTTCTGTCAGTTTGAATCCGTATAAAATAAAAACGTCCACAAACTGTAGTTTATTTTATAAATTGTTTATTGCAACTAACGAGGAAGGGTCCCCAGGTGTACCTCACCGATTGTGATCATTTTGTGATATGTTGTAGTACTCGAGAAAATATTAGACATGTGTTTTTTCTTACGTGCTAACTCGTCGATTTAAGGGGTGAAAATCACCCTTGAAGTTTACCCCCAAAAAGATGTTTTTTCTAATATCACAAAAACTATTTTGAATTTTTAAATAAAACCAACGCTAAATTCTTTATTATAAAAAGACTCTACTGTAGGCACAACTTTTACCTCTAAGGGTGTCAAACCCTGTTTTCTTAGGGGTAAATGTGCAATTTTTTACTATTTTTTCAATATAAAATTGATCAAATCGGCTAGATTTGGTTGAAAATTGCACTACCATCAAGAAAATAAGAAATTAAAGTTGACGTGTTTCGAAATTTACGAAGAAAAATTTTTTTCTTAATTGTTTTACCCCTGAGGTTATTTTTTTATTTTATCCTTAAATGAAATATTAGATCCATTAATAATTTTGCAATTTTAAAATGTTTGGCAAGTGATATAAAATTAAAACATTTATTTCCTAATTTTTTTTCCATTTATTTGTAGAGTTTCTTTGATGATTCATTTTAAAATTCTATAATTTTAAACTATGAATTTATAAATTATTCTGACAGTTTTAACAAGATTAGATAACTTCAAACAATGACATATTTCAGGATTCTTAAAATTTGTATCATACCAAATATATATATATATATATATATATATATATATATATATATATATATATATATCACATTGAAATTTTAAAACACATATAATGATATGTTATTGAAATACATTTTAAATTAAGTAAGTATATCTACATATTCAATAATAGTTATCTGTGATAAATTTATCCTCTAGAACATTCTGTCACGCGACTACAACAACGAATAAACGCAATCTCACACATCAAGTTCCGCGTTAGTTTCAACTGATTTCTTTTCACGTTTTCCTTCATTCTCCCGCGCTTACCTCACTCCCAAACTACTAATAAAGAAATAACTTTAAAAATAATTCCAAAAGGAACTACAGGCAAAATACAACCGCTAGATGTTTTTGGATTTAGGGTTTGGAAAAATTATGTAACACACTTTTCGGACAGCGTGTTATTGATGAATGAAGAATTGATTCTTCATTTAAGAAACAATATTATTAAACTTCAATCTTTAGTGCACAATCAACTATCTACTCCGAGATACATAAATCTGTTTAAATATTCATGGTATAAAAGTGGTTATACGGATGTTCATCCTGAACATTTTGAAAATCCAGTAAATTTTGCTTTTAGATCACAATCTAATATACTTTGTGAAATTGCAGGGTGCTCTAATGTCTCAATTGTTCGATGTTAATGGTGTAAAAAATCTTTATGTTATTATTTCCAACCTGCAATAATTTATTGTAAAATAAAATGATTTTCATCGATATTCAATGTTGTTTTATTAAAAATTAAAAAATTTACAATAAATGTGTAAATGTGCAAATAAATAAAAAAATTTTAAGAATATAATTTTTTATTTAAGGATAAAATAAAAAAATAACCTCAAGGGTAAAACAATCAAAAAAAAAATTTTTCTTCGTAAATCTCGAAACACGTCAACTTTAATTTCTTATTTTCTTGATGATAGTGCAATTTTCAACCAAATCTAACCGATTTGATCAATTTTATATTGTAAAAATAGCAGAAAATTGCACATTTACTCCTAAAAAAACAGGGGTTGAAACCCTTCGGGGTAAAAGTTGTGCCTACAGTAGCGGCTTTTTATAATAAAGAATTTGGCGTTGGTTTTATTTAAAAACTCCAAATAGTTTTTGAGATATTAGAAAAAACCTGTTTTTGGGGGTAAACTTCAAGGGTGATTTTCACCCTTTAAATCGACGAGTTAGCACGTAAGAAAAAAAAACTACAACATATCACAAAATGATCAAAATCGATGAGGTACACCTGGGGACCCTTCCTTGTAAGAAAATTATGTTCTGCAATTTGAAAACTTAGGAACCATCGATACGTATTTTCAATTTTACATAAATAATTTGCTATGCAAATGGATATTGTTTATAAATAATGATCAAATAAATGAATTGGAAAACAATAAGTATTTGAAACTCCAAAAATATATATTGTTATTTTATTTAAACCCTATAAGTTTCAAAGTCTAAAAATAAGAATCGATACAACACATCCGCCATTTCAGTTAGTGGATTTAATTTTCAAATCTGTTTCAGTTCTTTTTTTTTTTTTTTTTAATTATGCAAGTTTTTCAAATGTTAATTTGAAAATAAAAATTTTGTGGTACAATATATAAGACAAAAAAAAATAACGTTATAATAGGGAAATTAAAATGTTTATTTTGTCTTTTATATTATATCGCGAAATTTTTATTTTCAATTGACATTTGAAAAGGCCGCATAAATTTAAAATAAATCGATTGAAACGGATTTGACACTTTGGAAAAATTTTTCATCATTTTCGGATTGAAACGGATCTCACTGGATTCAAAAAACGGATTGAAACGTATCTGTCCATTTTTTCTGATGTTTAATCCGTTTCAATTCTCTTTTTAAACGAGGGTTAGTAGATTAATTTTTAAATTTCTTTACTATCTTTTATATGTTGTATACAGATAAAAGGGTGTATAAGTATTTTTTATCATAAGTAGTAAGTAAGCCAGTATGGGGAGACATAACAAATGACGTCATCGCTGGCGCATCCTTATCTTATCATGTAAACAAGTAATAAAGATAAGGTATCATGTTTATATATAAGGGTATCATGTTTGTACAGATAAAGATATCATGTTTACATAAATAAACAAGATATCTTTACCACAATACTAAACAATGACGGTACATTACAAGTAATAAAGATAAGATAAGATATGTAATAAAGATAATGTTAATTACTTGTTTGTATAAACAAACATGATAGCTTATCTTTTATTATTTGTTGTATATTGAAATATAAGCGTCAATGATGGTGTCATTTGTTGTCTCCTTCCATACTGACTTTACTGACTTACTTAATAAAACAAAAAAACCATTTATCGAATATAAAACTGTTTTAATTAAAATTATTATAATCAAAGTTATTAAGTATTACACACCTGTGTACATACATGTACGTACACGTACGCGAGCACACACACACACACACACACACACACACACACACACACACACCTTCATGACACGTTGTATCATCCGCATTGTGTCGTCTGCTAACGCACAGTGACACCTCGTGTCGTCTGCTAACGCAGGAAGGGACGCTACCTTCTTACACTGCTCTTTCGCTTGTTCTCTATCCCCCCTCTCTCGTTCTCTACCCCTCGCTCTCTCTCTCTCTCTCTCTCTCTCTCTCTCTCTCTCTCTCTCTCTCTCTCTCTCTCTCTCTCTCTCTCTCTCTCTCTCTCTCTCTCTCTCTCTCTCTGTCTCTCTCTCTCTATCTCTCTCTCTTGGCCCTTCTCTCCCCGACGCACACGCTCTCCTTCTCACGCACTTTCTAGCTCTCGTTCACTCCCTCACTGCTCCATGTACATTCTTTTCCTTCTCTTTCTCCCTTTCTCTCTCTCTTTCTCTCTATCGCTCTCTCACGCACACGCTTTACTTCTCATTATTTCTCTAACGCCCAAGCTTTTCTGCATATACACACACACACATACCCAAACACACACACACACACATACACACACGCGCGCGCACGCACGCACTTGCGCCACACACTAACACTATAACACTAAAACACACACTAACACTAATCAGTCTATCACGACTGACTCCTCTTCATGTCCTGGTTCAATCTTAACGATCTCTCCCCTGTCATAAGGAGTATCGGGTGATGCTGGCGAGAAGTACTCGAGGAACTTCTCGCCTATATCAATCTCCTCGTCTTTTTTCACGATCTCCATCGCAGCGTCTTCAGTTGCATGTACCTGATGCACATCAGCATGCACCACCTGTGTAAAAAGATGTACATCATAAATAAGCTGAATGTCATATGTACGTTGATTGACTTACCTGTTGTTGCTGCTGCATCTTCTCCTCATTGCCAGCCTCCTGCATCTCATTTCTCCTTACTATCTCCAAGCTGCAGCACAACAGTTCCTTTCTGCATTTTGAACCTGTGAGAGCGTAGGTAATATAATACCTATGAATAAGTCGATCCTATTACGGTTTAAGTGACATTCGACGTAATTTTGATACTTGCGAATGATAAAGCTGAGGCAAAACTTATCGCAGGATGTTATTTTTTGCGTTTTATACTGTTGCACGAGTCCACACATTCCCCCACTAGCAAGACGTTTTTTATACTATATAAACCCTACGTTGACCTCAGGAGCTTAGTAGTCATGAGAGTAGTTGCATTAAATCAAGAGCTCGCAAGCATGTATAACGTAGCCGAGGAGTCTTTACGCACTGTAATGCTTCGCATCGCGGGTAATCTTCAAGCAAATAGTGTTGTTAGACGCAGGTGTACACGAAGCTGGTGTTTACGTGTGAAACGCATGGTTGCGTGTCAATTATGCCGCGAGTTTACACGTCTTTATCGATGCTGCGGGCCACGGAAAATTGCCAGCTTCATAGACTCATTTTTAAAAAATGCAACTTCGCTGTGCGATGCGCAGCAGAATTATGTATGCAACACAATTTTGCGCATTTACCTGTGTTGACAGGCTAATGACAGAATTCGAGGAGAATAATGGTGAGTACATTTTCATTGATTGTAATTTTTCTGCACTATATCGCGTTGTCATTAATAAAAATCAAACAGCGCTTGTACTTGGCAACGAGGTAAACGGTGCCACAAGCTGATAGCGATGTCTGCTGCTGCTGCTGCTACAAGCTCTGTTTCATTCCCTCGCGCGCGCGCGCACATACACACATTCGCAACGCTGTGTCGTCTGCTATTACCGTAGACGCGTCGACTGCTACGCATGACGCGTAGTCTTTTCAAGTCGTCTGCTTCAGCGCTAGGGAAATTAGCTTCTTACATCTGTCATATTACATAGCATGCAATGCGTATCTCTCTATCATTACAGTAATATATAAATAAGCGCTGTATTTCTAACATAAAATTGTTTTACATTTCAGCATTAGAAAATGTATTAGCCGACGTAACCTCTGATGAAGATGATATTACAGAATACACATCAAGTGAAAATGTTGAACATACGTCATCGGATGAAGGTGAGGAGGAGGAGGAGGAGGAGGCAGAGAGAGAGGCAAGTGAGACGGAGGATACAGCACAAGCGGGGAATGCTGTAGCCGATGTACAGTTTGTACCGGTTGAAATGGTGGGGGTGAGCGTTGCCGATGCACACGGAGAGGGGTTGCGGGCTGAGGAGAGCGAGGCTGTAATGAGAGAAGCAGCAGCAGCAGCTGTGGCTGCGTCGCCTGCAGCTGTGCGTCTTCAGGTGAATGAGGCGATGGAGGAGGAGGAGGAGGAAGAGGAAGGTGAAACAGTAGAGAGAGCGCAGAATAACCACGATGCTAGAGCGGAGAAGGCTGAAGATAAATCTGCCAACAGGGATTCTCAGCTTATGGCTAATGTTGACCACCTTCTTGCCGCATGTACAGAGCCAACAGCTGCTGCTAATAATATTCTACAGCGCTTGATGGAACGAGCAGCTGATGAAAGCGAAAATATTATTGAGTATGCGCAGCATCCACGTGTCAAAAGACGGCAACAAATCCTTGACTTTTTGGCCCGACCAGTCGAACGAGAAGAAGCGCTGAAGGATTTGTCACCGAGCATTTTTTTAACCAGGGTAATCCAAGATATCGTCAAATTAATGAACGTGAGTATTATGTTGTATTTAAATATATATTTTTCTTGAAATAAATTCTTACTTTTGAATATTATTTAATTTATTCGACTTGGTCTCGAAGGATTTTCTAAATACCCCAGGGCTTTGAAACAAAATATCATGCGTATCATGTATGTTCGAAAAGCACAAGAAATACGTTGGTTTTTAAATGCTTGTAAAGATAAAAATTCCATACTGTTAGACACTGAAAATTTACCTGAAGTGTTTAATCGCCTGGGATAGAGTTTTTAAGGACCACCAGAAGAATAATTTTAAAAATATGAAAGTGTAAAATAGGGTATTCAAATATTTTGTATTCAATACATTTTTTCAGAACATAATCACTCTGACGATTCGTCTTGTTCTTCTTCTACAACCATTTTTCCCTTATCTACATCATCTTCGAACTCCAATACTTCTGTAGAATCACAGGATTACGAGGCCGATGAAAGTGATTTTTCTATTCAAGTTGGTAGAGGACAAAGAAGAAGAATTGAAAATTCAAGCAGCAATAATGATGCTGATGATTTGTCTGACTACGAACAAGAGGATAATCAGCCGAGTGAGGAGTCGGAGGAGGAGATCAGCGAGGAGGAGGAGAGAAGCGAAACAGACTATGAGGAAGGAGATGAGGATATCCAGCCTCCTGGTAATCGTTTTGATATTTTCCAACATAATTAGCATTATGTATCTAAGTATAAAATAGAAGGTAGACGTATTGTGCTAAAAATAAGATCTCCACCGGAGGATGGATCTATAAATCCGATAGTTTGGTTGGAATTAGTTATTCGTGATATATATTCTTATATAATTTCATTATGTAATGAAAACGACATGATTGGTGTCTCCGTTAGAAGTTTAAATTTTGCACGAGGCCCGGGTGGGTTATCTTTACGATTAGTAAATAATTTTTTCTACAATGATTTATGGAATTTAATAAGCGGATTAGCTCAGAGTAATGAGGATTTTCAAATAGATGAGAGCATTATTCTAACATTAACACTTGTTAATATACCTAATGGTGGCCGAGGTGGAAGTAGAAAGAGGATAAATGTTGATAGCTTAGCTCAGAGATCGATTGTATCTATAAGAAATAACGATAATTTATGCTTGCCAAGAGCTTTAATTGTCGGGGAGTCTTTTATGATGTATAAAAAATTCTTTTCAAACGAAGCGATTGATACTTCGAATATTGTCAGAGATAGCAGACGTGGTATGCAAAAAGAGCGTGCAAATCTCCTTACTATTAATGCAAACGTCGTAATTCCTGCAAACGGGTGCGGTATACGAGAAATAGAAATGTATCAGCGGTATTATGTTGCAAAAAATATTGCTATTGTAATATACGACAGTTTATCTTTTGGAAGTGTAGAACCGCCCTTTTACGATGGAAGACCTCTGTTAAATTCAAATTCTTTTGACGTTATAAATCTTTTGTACGACGCGCGAAGGCGACATTTATAGATACGTGGATGAGCATAGATATACAGCCAAATGTGACAGGTTTTTTTGTATACCATCGTGTAATTCTAATATAGACATTATAAAGTGTGTAGAATGTAACCGAGAATTTTACGGACAAATATGTTTCGTGCGTCACAAAATAGATGGGTCATACAAAAAAAATAATATAAAAATATGCGATGAAGTAAAAGTTTGTAATATGTGTTGCAAACGAATTAGTATCTACAAGTCAAAGCACGAGTGTGGAATCAATTGGTGCAATTTATATCGCGAAAAACATGATGCTGTGTTATATTCAACCCATTGGACGTAATGTTAACGCACAGATTAATCGTAAATCCCCAAAGAAAAACTTATTTATTTTTTATGACTTTGAGACGCGTCAAGATTCTGCTGAACCGTGAACATTTGAATGAATTTGTGGATCTGGTGAGTATACGTATATAAGTAATTTTGTTTTGGGAGGACCAAAGTTTTACGCTTACACAGCTGTAACACCCAATAAAGATGATAAAATTGAATGTTGTAAAGGAAAAGGTATCTCATTGAACTTCTCAAACGGTGTAAAAATTAATTTTGATAGCATTAAGAATTTGATTAACGATGCCATTGCAAACGAAGATCACGAATCTGAAAAAATGAATGATGAATGTAGTTAAATACTCTTAAAATTCAAAGCTATCAGAAGAACTAAAATGCATGAAGTTGTAACGCGTGAAGAATCGAAAACATGTTGTGTTGTATTGAAAAAACGACGATACCTTACGTCACGTAAGTCTCTACCTTTTGGATATAAGAATAATTAACTTTTTAGATGTATTTATTGTAAATAAAAATAAACACAAATTTTAATATAATTTCCTTATTTTTCCATTAAAAAGATCCTTAACACATTTTTATATCCTCGGTATAGCTTCTGTCATCGATGAGAACGCTTCTTATGGAAATTTAGCTCATTTTAACGCATAATTCAGCTTACTCGGGGTGTTATTTAGCTTGTTGGACACGAATATCAGCTAAAACAGCGGTAATAACAGCTTGTGATTCAGCACACGTAAAATTAGCTTATTTTTACGTGTGCCGTGCCGCGCCGCCGCCGCCGCCGACTGTCCGCGTGCCATACGCTTATTTTAAGGTAAATCTCTAGTGTATGTGTGAGTGTGTGAGTACTTGGCGAAATGGATATGCGATTCAAACATCCGTTTACGTGTATCGTTAGCGGACCCACGGGATGTGGTAAAACAGTTTTTGTCAAAAGGTTTCTTCGACATCTTCCACTCATGTGCAGTGTAACTTGATCGGATATTACTCTATTATGCCGAGTGGCAGTCTACGTATGAGACAGACTTTGTTCCAGGAGGCATAAGTAGTAGGGAGAGTAGACAAAAAATTGTTGAATTTCACGAGGGATTACCTCAGCCTTCAGATTATTCTCAAGACAATGAAAAGAAAAAATTATTAATTATCGATGATTTAATGAGAGAATCTTTGAATAACATTATTCTCGATTTATTTACAAAGGGAAGTCATCACAAGAATTCAAGTGTAATTTTAATTACACAAAATCTTTTTCACAAAGGAGCTGATCAACGCGATATCTCATTAAATGCAAATTACCTCGTTATTTTTAAAAATCCACGTGATCGTTCGCAAATACAATATCTAGCACGTCAAGTATATCCCGAAGACCCAAAATTTTTACAAGAAGCGTATCTCGATAGTACGTCAACTGCTAATGGCTATCTTTTGTTGGATTTGAAACAGTCGACCGAGGATGAATTTCGTTTCCGTACCTCTGTTTTTCCCGATGATAAATTGAGTTACGTATATGTGCCAAAGAAGAATAAGAAATTCCGATAAAAGTAGAGGATTCTATGATTAAAGCTTCAGTCTGATTGAAACAATGGCAGGGAGAGGAGCGTCTGCGAGAACCGATAGTCGTAGACGGCGTAGAAGATAGCGTGGAGGTGGTGGTGGTGGTGCTGCTGCTGCTGCTGAAGAAGAAGAAGATACAAGGTGTGGATGCCTACCAAAGCATTTTACAAAAAAGTGTGTTGCAGTATTGAATGCTCTTTGGCATGCAGATAGTCAACAGCGCTTTGCACTGTTACGTGTAGCTGATAAAAAACTCATTAAAAGCATATGCGAGTGCGTGTTAAATGTATTGCGCGGAGTCGTT
Organism: Trichomalopsis sarcophagae; assembly: GCA_024372645.1. Taxonomy (NCBI): domain Eukaryota; kingdom Metazoa; phylum Arthropoda; class Insecta; order Hymenoptera; family Pteromalidae; genus Trichomalopsis; species Trichomalopsis sarcophagae. Next base: position 20,203 of record QLSS01000196.1, on the reverse strand, counting down.
AAAATAAAAAACTCTCACAAGTCAAAGTTAAAAAAACATAAAAGTGTTTTGAGAAAATTATTAAATAAATCCAGTAGTAATAACAGTGAAAAAGAGTGGAAAAAAAGAAACTTGCACCAATTATAGGTGCACTTGTGTCAAAAATATTTGGAGTCTCTGGAAATTAAAATATGGAGCACGCTCGTAAAATGGTCATTGTACCAGAGGAAACATACGAGAGAGTAGCGAAGCAACAGCACCAGCACCAACAACTACAACGATACAGACAAAGGGTGATAAATTAAGTCGTCTCGATGCTGAGATGCACAATATACTTTTTTCAAAATGTATCACCGATGATCGTGAAAAATGTCAAAAATATTTACAAATTTTAAGAAGATATCTTCATTTTAGAAATTTGGAACGTCAGGAACTTTTATCAGATGCAAATATACTTGATGTAGAGCATGAAAATGAAGATATATCGAGTCCATTGCCCGATGAAGCGATACTTGCAAGCATTTCCAAGGGTTATGTGAGAAAAGCACGTTTATTGCTTCAACATTGGAGATCAGCATCGCATCGTATTAAATGGGATAATTTAGGTACAGTTAGCATTGATGATAAAGCTATACCACACTCAAATATTATAGATTTACTAGATGAGGTGGTACGGAGTAGACCTGTTGAAGAATCTGTAGGAAGATTTCAATTAGCTAATTTTATAGCAACAACTGACACACCATCATAATTAATAAGTAATCCAGAGGTGATAAAAATTAGTGAAAGTTTGAAACGTGCATTAAACAAAATTCCTTCAACCAAGAAAAATAATTCCGAGAGCGTTCAGTCTTTGGAACGAGGTACTAGACTCGTGGCCGCACAACGCTATAGTGCACGTTTGAATAAGACAAAATCCATAACGCGAAAAGCATCCGACAAGTGGTTGACTTATAAAATTTAACATGTCTTATGAAAATCAATACTTTGACACTAGACACGAGACTGGATACGCTGGTGCACGTAATCTGTTACGAATCAATGGTAAAAATAAGAAGAAGAAAAGCGATCTTAATGAGTGGTTAAGTAATCAAGATGCATACACACTACACAAACCTATTAGACGAAAATTTCCTAGATTAATGTACAATGTGACTAATGTGGATGATTATTGGGAAATGGATTTGTGTGACATGCAATCTCTCAAAACGTATAACGATAATTTTGCGTATTTACTTGTAGTTATAGATGTTCTCAGTAAATATGCTTGGGTCGAGCCTTTACGTGACAAAAGTACATTAAGTGTTGTAGCTGCTTTCGACAAAATCTTAAAAAGAGCCGATAAGCGACGCCCAATTCTTATACAAACTGATAGAGGCAAAGAGTTTGTCGGATCAGATTTTCAAAATTATTTAAAACAACACAAGATTAATTTTCGAGTGGCACGTAATCCCGATGATAAAGCAGCCGTCGTCGAGCGTCTAAATCGCACGCTCAAAGAACGTATGTTCAGATATTTTACTCACAAAAATACTCACAGGTATATCGATGTTATTGAAAATATCGTTTACGCCTACAATCACACTATACATAGTGGAACTAAAATGGTTCTGGCAGTTGTAAATATTCGTAATGAAGTTGTGGCAAGAAAAAATTTAGAAAAAAGAGCTCTTAGTCAGAGAAAATAGTCTAGAGCACATATATACAGCGTGGGTGACCATGTTCGCATCAGTCGGGTGAAAGGCACCTTCGATAAAGGTTACGAAAAGAATTACAGTGAAGAGATCATTAAGATTACCCGTGTCTCACGTCGTCAAAATCTCTTCACCTACGAATTGACTGATTTAAAAGGTGAAATAATCGACGGATTTTTTTATCCCGAAGAACTAGTTCGAGTTGGCGATGATCGTTTATCACAAAATAAGGAAACCGCTGCCAAGTCTTTGGCACTTAGCTTCCTCCTTTTCCGTTTTTTTATAAAACCATGAAAGCTCTCAAAATATACTAAGCTTTAATTATCAAATTATATGGCTTAACAAAAATAATAATGTCCAGTCACACAGAGTATACAGGGTGAGAGTTGAAGAATTTGAATCTTAATATCTTTTAAACTAAAAGATTTCATAAGCTACAAAAAGAACCTAGCCGAAGTGATCAAAAGATCAATCTTTTCCTAAAATTTCAACTCAATTTAAACCTTTTTACTCCCGTAATCGTACGACATAAAAAAACCATTTTTTTTAGTTTTTGATTTTTATCTCAAAAACTAGTCGCCAAAATTGCTTGAAATTTTTACAGCTAGTAGATATTATTGTTTTTTATTGTCATGAATTTTTTCAAAACATTGAACTATTTATTTTTTGAGTTATATATGTTTATCGAAAAATTACCTTTTATATCATATAAAATGAACAGATCAGTCAATCTAGAAAATCTTGCGGGAAAGAGTAGACAAATTTATGTTCTTTTAGATACACTATTGTTGAATATATTGTATAAATCATATCATTATAAAAAAGCAAAAATATTTTTTCAAAAACAGAAAAATGGCTATAATATGGCCATAAAATGGTCAGAATCATAAAACAAAAAATGACCTAAATTCAGAATTAGAAAAAATATATGCATGTCAAATTTTATTACGATCCGTTGCATGGTTCCAAAATTATGGCGGTATACGTACATACACACACACATACACACACACAGCCATCCGCACGGACATTTTCTAAAAACGTATGATTCGTACTCAAAACACCTCCAAATGGGTTTCCACGAAGTATTAGCAAAACTGAAAATTTTACTATTACAAAGCTTCCTCTTGAGGAGGAAGCAATTCAAAGTGGAACGTGTAATAAAGAGTAGGGGGCGTGGTGTTAAAAAACAAGTTTTTGTAAAGTGGCTTGGCTATCCTGACAAATTTAATTCATGGATTAATGCAAGCAAAATCGTTACACTTTAAACATGGCTGAGGACGAATTTTATTTGATATTACCGAGTAACAGTAGTATGAAATATTTTTCTGAAAATACAACATTATGCTTTACCACACACATATCGCACGAAATACGTCTGCATGGTAAGTGGAGTATTGCTCTCACGGAAATCAGTATACCATGCACGATGATGCACATTCAGTAACACGAATGTAATATAAAGTTTGTCAACGCACGTAGAATAGCAGTTGCAAGAAAGAGAGACGTATCTGAATATTTACCGGATTGGACAAAGGACAAACACAACGATGCCACATTTCCATCAGGTATTTACGAGAATTTCAACAATCTCACAGAAGCTATAAACAATATACCTGAATCTCACTTACGTATTGAACAGGCAAAGAAAAAAAGTGGTTATTACAATTTACATAAAAAGTGTGAATGTAAGGAAACTCATTTTTTCAGCATGAGCGAAAAGGTCAAACGTATATTTGGCTTTGAGAATGAAAAATATAGAAATCAGGAATCTATACCCATGATTCCACCCGTAGAGTCGAAAAAAATGCAACATTGGTATGAAGCATACCTGGTTGTTTGGCAAGAGCGATAGCTGATCAATTTTTAGTTTACTCAGATATTTGTATTCCGTACACAGTCGGTGACGTTCAAGCATCCCTATTGCGCATAGTAACACTCGACAATTCAAAATATAAATTTGGTGCAAGAGTGGTCAAACAATTTGCACCTGGAATTTAGCTACCTTTGTTAAATAACACATTTCAGAATATAATAATAGATATAAGAGATGAAAATGGGAATCATATACCATTCGAGTACGGAACGTTAACCGTAACACTACATTTAAAGTGCATTCTCTGAGAAAAAAATGGCTTACTACGCAGAATACTATGCCGATCAAATCGGTGGTGGTGATGGTGGAGGAGGAGGAGGAGGAGGAGAAGTACGTCGAGTGTTTGCAGGTTCAACTTATCAGCGAGGTCATGGTGGAATCGGCAGCTTTTTGAGTGGATTATTTCAAAGAGATTTACCTTACGAGTGGTGCTAAAGCCGTTGGAAAAGAAGCTATCAGAGCAGGAATGCATGTACTAGATGATGTGGGGAATCATAGAATCAATTTTAAACAAGCTGTAAATATGCGCATGCGTGAGTCCGGAAAAAATCTTAAGCATAAAGCCGCTGATAAAATTGCCCCTATGATGAAGGGATCAGGATATAAGATACGCGCTAAAAAGCGGAAGCGTCAATCGTCCAAGAACAGTTCAGCTGTACGCATCAGCAGTAAAAGTGGTCGTGTAAAGAAGAAAAAGAAGAAGAGCCGTGGCAGTTTTCGCAAATCTACGAAAATGAAAGCGGGTAAGAATAAGTCAAGGAAGAAGAGAGAACAACACAGTGTGAGCGATATTTTTGGATCTACATAGACATTATTTAATATGGCTTTTCTACACTCAAACTCATGCGAATGCATGAAATCAGAATTAGATTTATTTACATTACCACCTACACAGACTTCGGTGGAAAGCTCTCAATTTATATATTATAAACCAGTTTTTTCGCTAACAGACGATGGACCGTTGGAATTCGTTGTTCCAGCTGGTAGTGATTATCTCGATCTTGCACACACATTGCTAAGCATTCGTATGCAGATAGAGCCAAATGTTGAAATAACAGAAGCAGCTAAAGCTACAGAGTATCCGAAGGTAGCAGCAATAAATAACACGTTACATTCGCTATTTAACCAAATAGATGTTTTCTTTAATCAAAAATTGGTTTTACCACCAAACAATGCTTATCCTTACCGAGCTTACATCGAAACACTCTTTAATTATTCAAAGAGCAGTATGGAATCACATCTCACGAGTGAACTCTGGTATGCGGATACCCATGAAAAATGGGCATCGCCTCCCAATATCAAGCGTACTAATGTAAATGCAAATATTGGTCAGTGTATCCTTCAGTATTTTACCCAGAATGGTAAAACTGTCGATTTACTCGGTCATTTGCATTGCGATGTTTTTAATCAAAATAAGTTTCTGTTAAATGGTGTTGAACTGCGATTACGGTTGGTTAGGCGTAAGGATGCTTTTTGTTTGATGGATTTTACAGATGACGATAAATTTACTATACGCATTAAGGAAGCTTCACTGATTGTGCGTCGAGTTAAAATAAGTCCAGGTGCTATACTAGTTCATGCTAATGCACTTACAAAAGCCACTGCTAAATACCCAATCAATAGTGTGGAGGTGAAGGCATTTACAATGCATAGAGGTATTCTTGGCGATACACTGGACAACGTTATTCTCGGTCAAATACCCAAAAGAATAATTATTGGATTTGTGGATAACAAGGCATTCAATGGAAACAGAAAGTTTAATCCATTTAATTTCCAACATTTTAATATAAACTATATTTCTCTTTATGTGGATGGTGTCCAGATTCCCAGCAAACCATTGCAGCCTCGATTTTCGGGTGAAAGTCAATTATTTATCGACTCGTTTCATACACTATATTCTGGGACTGGAATTAATTTTCTAAACGAAGCATTAATTATATCACGATCGGACTACGATGAAGGGTATACATTATTTGCTTTTGATCTAACGCCTGATTTATTATTAAATTCAGTTTCTGATTGGAATTTAATCAAGCACGTCAGTGTTCGTGTAGATGTAAAATTTGAAAGAGCACTTGAATCTACAATCAATTGTATAATTTACGCCGAATACGACAATGTCTTGGAAATAGATTCAAGTAGACAAATAATAACGGATTTTAATGCGTAATACCGTTAAAGCGATGGAAAAGTAAGAGGAGAAGGTGGAGAGGGAAAAAAGCAACAGCAGCGCCTCTATGCTATAGATGAGTAAAAAAGCTGAACGTCATAATTTCAGTGACGTTTGAGAAGTGATCGAGTTTGGATCGACTGTGTGAATTTTTTTTTATAGTATCATGGATTACGTTATTAATATTCAGGGTTTGAGAGACCATAACAACAAGTTTACACTCAAAGAAGTTGGTGTACTTGGTTTAAAGCACAGAATCATCCAACATTGGATAGTTAAGGAACCCCATAGATTTGAAGAACTTGCAACTGGACTTAAAAGAACTAACGACTATATCTCTAATCATTTTCGTGGAATTGATATCACCATTGAACAACTATGGTATCATTTACAACAAATAGCCAAAGTGGCTATACGTATTTTTACACGCGGTCATGGCAATTGGCGATTCCTGGAGACTGTAATGTGTCGAGAAGTTGTGAACGTTGAAAAAATGTATGCCCCAAATTTTGACGAATTGAAAATAAATTATCCAGGTAACTTCATGTGTTTAAATCATGGCATTCAAGGTATATACTCCAGTCGCAATTGTGCTCTCAATCATGCATATGTGCTACGAAAGTGGTTACACTCTATAACAGAATATATAACGCAAGATTCTGCACAGAAATTTAGTGATGCATTGTACTGCAAACTAAACTCGCGGATACGAACAGCTACTTCCTCGTCTATTTACGCAACACACGAAGAGGACGTACTCGATCATTGCTGAAATAATAATAATAATAATAATAATAGAATGAATACACAAGAATTACTAAAAGCTGTTGACCCGTTAACCGTCAAGACAGTTGACGTGTATGCTGCGGATAGAATTCCAAACGTTTTGGAATACCCCGCGGCCATCATATCTAATACAGATGATGACGCGAAAAAAGGAACACATTGGATTGCTATCTACATAGACTCGAACGGTTATGGAACATACTTTGACAGTTACGGACTACCACCAATGTCCCAACATCATCTTAAACGACTCAAAAGAAATTACAAGCAGTATCAGTGGAATAAAAAAAAGTTGCATAGCTTTGATTCACAGGTGTGTGGACAGTATTGTGTTATGTTCCTTTACCATACGGTTAGGCTACCTAACTTACGCACGTTTTGTCATAAGTTCTCGCGAGATTCACGAAAAAATGACGCCATAGTTGTATTATTCTATAAAAAGCTGTTACGAAATAATAATCATCGTGTACGCTCGAAAGATGTTAGGAGGTTTGGAAGTGAAGCCTCGCGCTGCTCAGGATTTTGTAATCAAACATGTACTTCGAGAATGTATGTAAAGTAATAATAATAATAATAATTGTCAGATATGATGTAGTAAAAAATATAAATAAAGTGTAATCTTTCATAATATAAAAAATGTTTTCATTTATAGAACCATACTCATTCCTTTAATTTCATACTGCAGTACTATGATATATTTTTTCCTGTTGCATCACACCTCACTGTATAGTTCTGAGTACATATACATCGGAATTTATTAACGGTTATAATACTATCATCCGGTGATATTTACTGTTTAGTTTTATATTTCATTTCAATCTTTATCTGTAAGCTGATAAAACTGACGGTTGTAATAGTAGTAGAGTAAACATCCTGTTCTTAAGAACTCGGAGAAATGTAACCGTAGCTTTTGACGCTTAACGAATATAATACTTCCTTTGTGAAGTTCTGAGAATACACGCGCAAAATTCTGTCCCCACTACCTTCGATCGTTTTACTTTAATGTAGTGGGGGGTAAAATGTATAAAAGAGCTTGAAGAGTGAGGAGCTCCATCAGTTCTTTCATGAAAATTTGAGAGATCGTTTGCTAAGTGTAACTCTGTATATTGTGCCTCTTGTTTCTCGTACCATGGCTCAATCAAGTGTCAGTGCTCCATCTGGTGTGCAGAACGTTCTGCCAAATATGCTGCTCTCCACGTCCTACACCATTAATAAGTCAAACTCGAAATGCGTTACTCTTGGCTTAGAAAGTTACCAGGGAAGCTATCGTCCAGTGGTGAAACTATCAACGTCTACAACATGTTTTAAATCCGTCAAATTTGATGCATTTGGCTGGAAGGTGTTCAAGAATTACTTTGATCTTATAAATTGCTATTTCCAAGATGCGTAAAGATTCCAAAGTGAATACGCTCGACCAACGAAGGTGTACATGGAGAATCATGATCTGATGTTTACTTCTTCATACAATACCAAATCCATATTGATAGATGAAAGACTTGTCGGAACATCCATCTTTCCAAATCTTTTGATTGAAGGAGAAAACGATGATGTACTGCATACAGTTAGTGCTCCCCATTTCAATGACTACACTGGCGGTGCTGTTGCTGCTATTACTGTTACGGATGGTGAGAATCTACGTCATCTACCACCACGAGCAAAGAAACAAAAAACAGCTCATCATCAACCATCGATATGCATGCAGCAAGTCACTTTTGACGGGTTAAAAATTGTCTCACAGTGTATTGACGAACGTATGAGTAAACTTAATGAGTGTGTTGATAAAGTGAATGAAATTGTTGCTCATATTAAGAAGTTTATAATTGACTGTATTAAAAACGATTGTATTGATAAAGACCCTAATTCTATACTAAAGACGTCAGAGGTGTTTCAGCAATATTATACTTTATACACTGAAAATATTAAAATTATAATTACCGACAAATTTAAAGATACTATTGAGGAAATAATTTTAAATATAATCTTATGTGAAATAGCTGCTTTTCAATTGTTTGATATATATAAAGACATTTATACTACCATAATTAAAGTATAAATATACATGCTATTTTTGTCATTACGCTTTGTACATACGTCTTCCTATCTTGTAATAAACCAGAAAATATTAAAATATTCATTTTTTTGTGACATCATTTAAACCTCCCACCCTACTACCACTCCTTACGACTCTCTATAAATATCAACTGTGGATAAGTATGTTCTCATTGCTTCGCGTACACTTGACGGGTCATAATCGTAATATGTACAAACACAATATGGAGAAGAAGAAGAAGAAGAAAGAAGGTTCAGATCGAGAGGAAGTGAAATATAAACCGGCTTCTGGATTCCAAAAGTATATACCTCAATATTCTTCCAATACTGGATCATTTCCGAAAAAAGAAGGGTACAGGAGTTATTGTCCTAACAAGGAAGCAAATAAAGATTCCAAATATCAAGGACACAACAACACTGATTGGGGATAGCAACAATAAAGTCTTATTCTAAGACTTTTATTTATCAATTAAAATCGGTCCTTTTTAGGACCACAATATTTCTATAAACGTACTACAAACCTATAATACATGAAAATCTCATTATCTTATGACGTCATAAGAGGTGTACATGACGTCAGTAACAATCCATATTTATCTTAATTGTTTACAAGATAAATGCTTAAATCGTTGGCGATATCTTATCTCTATTTCCTGTTTTCATAATAAAAAAGTATCATCAAGGATTATTATTGGGGTAAAGATATCTTCTTCGTTTATGTAAACATGATATCTTAATTACGCACGTATAAATATGATATCATTATCTTAATTGACTGTCATCTTATCTTTATTACTTGTAAAGTACCGTTATTGTTTATTATTTTGGTAAAGATATCTTGTTTGTTTATGCAAACATGATATCTTTATCTGTACAAACATGATGCCCTTATTTATAAACATGATACCTTATCTTTATGACTTGTTTACATGATAAGATAAGGATGCGCCAGTGATGACGTCATTTGTTATGCCTCCCCATACCGGCTTACTTACTACTATCAGAGAATTTATTACAAATACATATAGAAAATTTTCCGAAAAATGTTAGCGGCCGTTTTTCATATTTTTTTGCCTGCAAATGCGGCATATACGGGCAAAAAAAATGACAAACGCCCGCCGATCTGAAAATAGTTACTTTAGTCCCGGTTAATAGGTCGGAAAAACTCGAAAATCGTGCTTGTGTTACAAAAACTAATTTATGGTCACTTTCTCCGTTTTTAGTTCTGCTATCGTTAAAAGAAAGCTTTTTTGATTCAAAGATTATATTATATACTTACTATTAAATATAATTGCGTACTTTTGAAACAGAAAAATTATTATTATCTTAATATCCGTGGACATTTTGGTATTGTCGTAAAATTCCTTGTGTATATCTAGTAAATATACAGTTAAATATATTTTGACTTTAGTTACGTTCTTAATGAATATCCCTGGTAAAAATAACTTATTAAATCCGATTCGAAAGATAATAGGGTTTAATTATTGGATTCAATCAGTTGTATTTTTCAACAAATTAACATTTTATTTAAAAACACAACTGTTTAAATCCAATTAAGACCGACTAAAATTTATAATCAAATTAAATAGATTTTAATCGATTAAATTGGTTTTAATTGGATAATTTCCTATTAAGAAATCCAATTAAACCCTATTATCTTTCGAATCGGATTTAATAAGTTATTTTTATCAGGGACGTTAAATGATATTTTAAAACAGTTAATACAGGCTGTGTGTAGAAATACATAATTCAAGAGCTTAGAATAAATGATTTGTTTATAAAATAGTATATCATATTAAATCTGTATTGATGCTAGATTTTTTAAACCTTAACTGTTTTTAAAGCTTTCTGCTACTATTCTCAATATGCAATAAGAACTGAAAGTATATACTCAGTCACAACATTCATCTGCCGGAATAGTTTTTAAGAATTGTTTATTTTCTTAAGGTCTAATTAAAAAATATTTCTCGTCAAAACCGACTGAGAAATATTTGTATATAAACGCAGGTATTTTGATTTTCAAGGTATGAAATAGTTTTTATATCGTAATAATTGGTAAATATGTGGTGGAAATTTAAAGCAAAAATGTATATAAAATCGAGAAAATCTGTAAATTTAATAATTATTACATATACAAAGAAAATTCTTAGTTACTTTAAAAAATTTTCAGTGTTATTCATATATTTTCAGTTTTTGTTATTTTGACAATTTCAACGGGTTATCAATAATTCACTGTGATTACTCGAGGAATTTTTCATCAGTATTATTATTTAATATGTGACTTATTTTAGTTAATTTTGATCTAAAAAGGTTGGGAACCATGCCAAACGAAAAGTTATCGGAAAATATGGATTAATTTGAATTTATATATTTACCGAATTTATATATTTACATGGGCTAACGCTCTTACCTTCGTTCATATTTATTTTTTTTGTGCAATATGGAGAGTGACTAATTTTATTAATATTATTTACTTTTTTACTGTTGCATGACTAATCATCTTTGTCGTTTTAATAAACTAAATACAAATTTTTAAAGCTTATAATTTCGCTGCCGTTTTCCGCAATAATGATAAATATTCGTTAAAGCTTGATTAAAAATAAATTATAAAATGGAAAACAAAAAGAATAGCTTGGAAAGTCTAAACAATTTTTTTAGAAAATTTACATTTTTATTGCAAATAATAACGTTATTAAAGAACTTTATTATTTTCAAGGAACCCTAAAAGTTTTCTTTATTTTTATCTGCTTTTTTAAACAATTATCAAGTTTGCTTAATCTTTTTTCTTGTATCTATTTTCATTCAAAATTTTTAAAAATAGTTACCCAGACAGCATGTAAATTCGTATAGAAATATTTCATAAAATATATCACCTAGTGGAAATGAAAAATGTGAAAAACTGAAAAATTGTAAAGAAACGTGAAAGAATGTGAAAAATCAAAATTTTATATCAATTTTTGGAACATCGCTAATAAGAAAATTGTCATAATTTTTCACTATTTTTCACAGTTTTTCACGTTTTTACACATTTATTTTTTTAGCAAAAAATTGCATTTTCATGTAACACTTATGCACAGTATTTCACATTTCCTCACAATCATGCACATTATTTTAGATTTGTCACAAGTCTTGTTTTTTCGAGTTTGCTTCCGACATAACGACACAACTCTACTTTAAAATGAGTTTTTTATGTGCCGGTGGTTACTCTAGGATGTGGTTTTGTTTATTCCCAACAAAATATCGCTTTTTAACCCATTTTCAGACAGTATATAAAGTGCTCCTTATAAGAAAGAAATATATCTTAGAAGCGTATAAGATATTGGCTCAGGTGGTTAGACGTTTGACTGGCACGCTGAAGACCCGGGTTCGATCCTACCTTACCTACCTTAGGTAATTTTTTTTTATTTTCAATTAATCCTTTAGTGTGCCAAATATTTGTGAGGAAACGTGAAAAATCGTGAAAAATGTTTTTATAAATGTACAACAATGTGAAATAAAGTGTAATATATTCTGTAAATTAATTTTTTTTATTGTTCCAAAACTTAATGCATTTTTTTTAGTTTTTGTACACATTTACGTTACAATGTTTCACTTTTGCACACGATTTATCACAATTTTTTACATTTATCATTTCCGCTAGGGTAATATTTGTGAAATATTTCTAAAATATTTCATGCTGTGTGGGTGTTTTTTTTTTCTTTTTTTTTAAGTGGCATTTGGAACTCGAAAGTTCATCTACGCAAGCCTTCCACGTTGCCCTATCTTGTGTCAACCCCATCCAATATGCACCTCTCCGATCGATACCAACTCGTCCCATTTCTACTAGATCCGCTTTTACGTTGTCCTCCCATCTACGCGTTACAATCGGCCTGCCCTTCATGACACGCGCTGCCGTACGGTCGTCTTCCATTCTCGCTACGTGACCTGCCCATCCCAATCTGCGTGATTTTATTATTCTGTTAATATTTGGTGACACGTACAGATTATGTAACTCATCATTGTGAAGTCTCCTCCATTCCCCGGTTTCCTCATCTTTCTTCGGTCAGTATATTTTTCGCAAGACTTTATTTTCAAATACCCTAAAACGGTTGTCCGCCTGCTTAGTGAGAGCCCACATTTCGCACCCGTACAGAACCACCGGCAGTATTATTGTCCTGTATATACTTATTTTAACGTTTTTAGACAACAGCCTCGACTTAAGTAAATAGCTCACGGCGTAGAAGCAAGAATTACCCGAATGGAGTCTCTTATTTATTTCGACATTAATCTCAATTCTATCATTTATGGTCATACCCAGATACCTGAATACGCTAACATTTTCAAAAGTAAAATTCCCAACTCTGAGATCTCCCTCCCCTCTGCAGATGCCTAGCTTATCCATAATCATATACTTTGTTTTTGATTCACTCACTTCTAATCCTGTATACTTCGCCGCTTTTATGAGGATTTCCGCGATTCTTGTTACCGTTTCCCTACAATCCCCCAGTATATCCAAATCATCTGCGTAGGCTAGTATCTGCGTTGTGCCATTAAGCGTTGCGCCCAGCTGGCTAACCTGAATTTTTCTAACGACATACTCTAACGTTAAATTGAACAGCACCGTAGAGAGCCCATCCCCCTGTTTTAAACCATCGCGTATCGTGAAGGTTTCTGATACATTACCGCCTACTCGGATCTTTCCCGTGCTTCCGTCCAGACATATTTGAATTAATCTCACAAGTCTTTTTGGCACACCGAGAAGTACTAGAATTTGATACATTTTGCTTCGCTTGATAGAGTTGTACGCTTTTTTAAAGTCTATAAATAGTTGGTGCATGGTTTCGCAAAATTCCCACTTTTTCTCTAACAACTGTCTTATGGTAAACATTTGATCGCTCGTCGATCTGTTGCGCCGAAATCCGCACTGATAATCTCCTACTATATCTTTCGCGAATGCGGTGAGTCTAGCTTGTATTACGTTTGACAGAACTTTGTAGCACGTTGCTAAAAGTGAGATACCCCTATAGTTATTGCAATCTGTCTTATCTCCCTTTTTAAAAATCGATATGATGATGGATTCTTTCTAGTTTTCCGACATTGTTTCATTTTTCCAGATGGCACATACTAGTTTATAGATTTTAAAAGTGAGCTCGACGCCCCCATATTTGAGAGCTCGGCTGGTATAGAGTCATTTCCCGCGGCTTTGTTGTTTTTTAGTTTTTTAATTGCGGCCTCTACTTCTTGGTAGCTCGGTTCCTCCACGTGGAGTTCAGCAGTGTGAAATTCGTCCCCTAATTCTTCGCTGTTTTCGTGCACGTTTAATAATTTATCAAAATAATTTTTCCACAGCGATAGTAATTCGTTGTCATTTGTTACGAGGTCCCCGTTTTCGTCCTTCATCAATTGCGCTCTACTCCTAAAACACTTTCTGATGGCGTTAATCCCTTTGTACATTTTGCAGGAGTTATGTTCCTTACTGTTAGTTTCTATTCTCCTAATAAGTTTCTTTTGATACTCCCGCTTCTTATTTCTGTAGATCGCGCCCGTCTGTTTGCTTACGTTAGAATGCTCTTCTACGGTCCTATCGCTTCTGTTGTGTAAGCTATCTAATTTAGCCTTTTTGCGCCTTTCAAACCAGAGTTCACACTCTTCGTCAAACCATGGTTTGCTCTTTGGCTTTTTCTTTTTACCTAGTACTTTGTTCGCGGCCTCTTTTACTGTTTTTTCGATGTCCTCCCATAAGCTATTCGGTTCGTCACTCCCCTCCGGCGATGTGTTTGTTTCTTCAAGTGCCTGAAACCTGTTATTAATTTCTGTCTGGTACCTAATTCGCTCTGTTCTATCTGGTAGCTTCTCAATATCGAAGCTTTCTACCTTTCTTGTTCGCTTACTATTTTGATTCGCTATTAATCTAGCTCTTAATTTTGCTACTACTAGGAAGTGGTCCGAGTCGCTATCTGCCCCTCTATAAGCCCTTACATCGAGAACGTTAGTATGAAGTCTTTTTTCAATGAGGAAATGATCAATTTGGTTCTGTGTGGCCCCGTTCGGCGATGTCCACGTTGCCTTGTGTATGTCCTTGTGCTTAAAACACGTAGTTTTGATTATAAGATCTTTTGCCGCCGCGAAATTTATGACCCTAATACCGTTATCATTGCTGGCTTCGTGCAGGCTTTCCTTCCCTATAGTAGGCCTAAACATTTCTTCCCTACCTATTTTAGCATTGAAATCGCCTAATACTATTCTTGTGTCGTACGACGCGAACTGGTCGATTACCTGCTCTAAAATTTCTAGTAATCGAGATCCTTAGCTTCTTCTTTGCCCTCCGTAGGACAGTGTACATTAATAAATACATATCTATACCATTCACCTTCGATAATGATGTACGAGAGCCTATCATTGACGGATTTGAAACTTTTAACCGAATGTATGATGTTTTTGCTTACGAGAAATCCGGTGCCTCGAGATCCCCCGATGCCTGCGCCATACAGGTACGTAAAGTTACCCGATGCTAGTACTCCGCCATCTGGCCACCGCGATTCCTGTATTGCTATCAAATCTAGACTGTACCTATCAGCTTCCTTTACGAGTTCTTTAAACGCGCCTGCTCTGTATAGACTGCGAACATTCCAAGTTCCGACCCGTAAGTCCCTTTTAGTTTGGTTTTGATTTTTTTGAGCCATGATAGTATGTTAAACCCGCGAGCATTGGATCCTGTTCCGATCGCAGGTGAGTCCACCGTTCTAGAGGTGATAACCCCCATACCTCTCTAGAACTAAGTATGAGAGCTTTCCGACTTTAACGAGGACAGTGTCAACTTGTCGTCAGACACACTATGGTTTCATTTTCGCATCCTAGCGCCCCCCTGCAAGGCAGCGCGCCTTCGCTGGCATCGTTACCGCGTAAGACCAGATGACGAATCATTCTATACATCCCCTGGGGGCAGTTGTCATCGTTCCCGCATCCTCCTCGGCAGCAGGATTTTTGCCCATTTTTGTACTGTGTGATGAAAGAGATAGATTGAGAGATAAGAGATAATGGGAAGTGTTTTTTGTTGTGGTGCTTGCGTAGTGTTTCTAGATGAATGCGTTCGACAGTGTGGGCTCATCACACTCACGCCTGTCCCTATCGGCTGTCCGCGACTGCTTATTCAATTTATTCGCAACTAACCTTTTTCTCAGGGGCTGTTCCTCTATCCGCAACCTGAGGACGCGCTGTGTAGTGGTGATAGGCACCCACCTGTCTAATCTGGACGACATCGCCCAAGACCCGCTTCGGGTAGCGGCATTGTAACAGGTATAAATCCATACAATATTAAAAATCATAAAGGCAGTAACTTAAGACCGATATGTAAGGAAATGCTTAAAGAATTTCCAGCTATATCAAAAAATGCTAGAATGTGTCATGCTTGTAGAAAAAACATAAATACACACGCTGGACCGACCCGTATCGAACAATATTTGACTCCAATGGATGTTTCTGAGGATCCCGAAAGTGATTCAGAACATGAATTTGCACAAACTAAATCAGTTAGAGAAATCGAATTAGAAGAGCTACATACGGGCCTTAAAAATAAATTTTCAAGCTTAAACCGTAGTGATCCATTAAGGCTTAGAATACTTACGATTATACCAGAATCTTGGAGTGCAAGAAAAATACAAAAAGAATTTGGTTCATCTAGATTCT
Source organism: Trichomalopsis sarcophagae (assembly GCA_024372645.1). Classification (NCBI taxonomy): domain Eukaryota; kingdom Metazoa; phylum Arthropoda; class Insecta; order Hymenoptera; family Pteromalidae; genus Trichomalopsis; species Trichomalopsis sarcophagae. Next base: position 3,984 of record QLSS01000196.1, on the reverse strand, counting down.
TAGCACAAAAAGCTAAGGATTTGAGATTATCCTTGGGCGTCTTACCACTTACAACAGCTAAAAGTGGAAAAATATTATCAGAACACACTGTTAAAAAAATAAAAGAGTTTTACCAAAGCAATTATATCAGTAGATTATTACCGTGGAGAAAAGATACAAGGGGACTCATGGTGTGTTTGTACAACTCATGAAAACTGTAAAATGATGCTGGAAGCTATGAATATAAATAAATTGACAGATAATCAAATGTGTAATTATAAAGATTGTTTAAGTAAATTAGTGTGTGAAAAACCAACTCCGGATTGTTACCTTAACAATTTCAACAACTGTTCTGACATTGCAGACTTTTCTTCATATCTTTTCGATTTGTTAAATAATAACTCAATCTATGTAATACAGTTTGGATCATGGGTAACTACAGATAGATCAACGTTACAAACACTAACACTAAAATCAGTTGATTTTGTCGAAGAATTATATAATAAACGTGTAAATTTAAAACCTCACTCTTTTATTGCCAAAGAACAGTCAATTTTTATCTCAGAACAAAAATTGAAAATTTCAGAAAATGAAGTAATGGCCATGTTTGACTTCTCCGAAAATTATGCTTATGCAGCACAAAATGCTTCACAAACATTTCATTTTAATAATGACCAATGCACAGTATTTCCTGTCATTTTTTATTACAAAGAAGGTAAAGAATTAAAACATCAAAGTATTGTGTTTTTGTCAAATAGTCTTAAACATAACACCGCTGCTGTTTACACAATTCAGAATCAACTGATACCAATAATTAAAAAATATGTAAATAATTTGAAATATATAATTTACGTGACAGATGGGGCAAAGCAACATTTTAAAAACAAATATCAAATAGCAAATTTATTAAATTATAAAGTAGATTTTGGCATCGAAACTGAGTGGCATTATACTGTTACAGCACATGGGAAAATATATATATATATATATATATATATACATATACACGTACGCACAAAAATTCAATCGCTTTAGCGGGCGTAAAATTTTTTATTGCCTGCTGCGGCGGGCGTAAATTTTTTTTTGCCGGCTGCTCAAGTAGCGGGCGTTTTTCAATTTTTATTGCCCGCCGGTCTGAAAAAAGATACTTTGGTCCCGCTTAGTAGGTCAGAAAAATGTGAAAATCGTGTTTGTGTGACAAAAAATGCTTATTGTTACCGTTCGTGAGTTTTTTGGCATATGAGTATGTTTTATGAGCTAAACTATGGTTTCCAATGAAAATATTTGTTAAAATGCTGTTTCGTTTGATAATAAACAAGTTTATAGATCACGAATGATCAAAACAGTATCTCTACTTTTTTCTCCAATGTGGTAGGACCGTGAAGTTAGCCTCACAAGCTATTATGTGTAATAAAGTAGGGTATCGCTTTTCGACAGATTTCTATAAGTAATACAGTTTGGTATCGCTTTTTCACAGATATCTATAAGTTGCGCAGAGTAAATGTGTTTACATTGTCTGCTTGACAGGTTATGTTTTTGAACAGCTGCCGCACTATCGCTACACAAACTTTATGAGTATTTAGAGTTACTGATGACGGGGCCCAGAAAGTAGATATCTTGACTTTTTGTGCATACTTGCAAATACCGTTTTGCGGTAGCCGGTCACACTTGATGTCTAGGTGCCAAAGGTCTTTGATGACGAGGCTGTCGATATATATTGCGTGCTGTAATTTTTTGTATCCGCGTGTTAATATCCTACATAGCAGGAAACGTTGTAGAAACATTGCTGCAACGTTGTACTGGGAACCAAAGAACGTTCCCCTAAAACGCTGAAAACGTTGCCAAAACGTTGCCGAAACGTTGCCGAAACGTCGAAAAGTCACACTTCTTTGACAATTGAATGTTGTATATATAAAAAATAAATAAATTTTAAGATTCAAAACCGTTAAAGTCCAAAAATATTGAGAGCCCAAAAATATTAATGCCCAAAATTATATCCTAGATGTATTAAGAAAAGATGTGAAAGGCTTCAAGGCACACGTGGACATTAAGCACTTCATTATAATCTACTATTGAATATACAGATAAGATTGTAATAAATTTGAAATAAAATCTATACTTATATTTATTTAAATAAAATTATAACTATAAAATAATTATAAAAATTATAACATAAAAAAAATTGATGGGAAAAGCTTTGTCTTTTATAGTGATAATAAAAATAAAAGTGAAAATAATGACAATCTACTAGACGCAATATTAAGTAAATTATCATTGTTTTTCGAGCGGAGAACTGTCTTGGCTTTTTTACAGACGCGATCTAGGTGTACCCCATAGTACAGCTTCGTGCTTAGAGTTATTCCTTGATACTTGGCTGATGGTTTCGTTGTTATAGTCTCGCCGCCTACCTTCATAAGTATGATGGTCAGTAACCGCTTTTCTGTCAATAGGACAACTTCAGTATTATCAAGCGCTAAAGTCAATCCGTGGTTCGCCATTCACCATAGCACTCTACTCATAATTGCGTTTAACTTCGCTTGTGCAATGTCCACGTTTCGTGCCGTTATAGTTGTGGTCATGTTGTCTGCGTATCCCGCAAGCGTCTGATATCGAGCGTTTCGTGATTTAGAAGCCCGTCGTACAAAATACCTTAGAAGTCCAGCCTCATGATCAAACCCTGTTTTACTCCTGCAGTTATAGGTATTTTACTATGCCCTTCTTTCGCGTCATACTCGATAACCCAGTCCCTCAGATAATCTTCCGTAGGACGAATAATGTATCGCAACATACTGAATGATATTATGGCAGCGAGTATGTCGGTCCAAAATTCACGTGTCCAAATTCTTTTACTTTCTTAACCGTGTCTGTTACCTTTCTAATAGCTTCTCTAGTTGATCGCTCTTTTCTAAAGCCATACTGCTTATCGAAAAGGTCTCCTGCTTAGCGTATGGCGCTTAGTTTTTCAATCACTACGCGTCTCGCTCTTTTTTATTGCAAGCTGAGAACTTTAAGAGCAGCTTAGACAGTTGCAACGCGATAATCCTGAGCACCTCCACAGGAATGCCATCCTATTCTGATGCTCTACCGCTCTTATGGGACGAAGTTGCCACGATAAGTACGCCTACTGTGAAAGGAGGTTTTTCGTCTGCCGATATTCCTGTTGATTTTGCCTTTGGTCTAATGGGAGTGTGGGAAACCAGGTACCGCCGCACCGCCTTCGTCAGATAGTGCTCGTGACCTTTTCTTCGACTTTACCGTCTTTTAAGACTTTTCAGTGTCCGCTTTAGGTTATTGGGAAGGCTGCCCCTTCACCACATACTCAATTTTGTCAAAAAGCGTAACAGCTTCGATCAACATGGATCATATTTAAGGTAATCCGTCTTAAATCTTAGAGTTAACGCCCTTCTGCTTATGCAGGGTTTCGGCCATTTCCTTCGCCATTTCTCTCACCTCCCATATCTTATTACGCAGGCTGGCATGTCCTAACCGGTCTCCTGTATTGCTGTCAGCGGGAGCCAAAGGTGGTTCAAGTCACTTCAGCATGCAACCGTAGGTCTTAGGAAGAGATTAGTTAGATCGCCTTTCTATCCAGGATTTCCTTTTGACAGGTCAAAAATCGCACCGAACGGCAAATAAAATTCATTATTTTAATTTCATGGTTTAGTGTAAGTTGCTGATTGAATATAAGTGTATGTATAATTTAATTCTAATATATTTCTGTTTTCTTAATTTAAAATTTATTGATTTTTATTATTAAATATATTTAGTCTCAATAAAAATGGTAAATTTTATACTTAAGACGAAAATCACTGGTAGAATTTTTAGTTTCCAGTAATATTTTAAAAGCCAAAAATTCACTTTTAATTATTATTCATTAGGGTGGTTATGGATAAATACAGAAATTTATAACATATACTGAATTTGAAAACTTAACTGTTGTAAAATGCTGCTCAGAAAATTGACTCCTTGAAAAAGTCTCTATCATGTAACTGATCAATTATATAT
>QLSS01000195.1:201929-233448 GCA_024372645.1 Trichomalopsis sarcophagae | reverse complement strand
TTCACCTTTTTCGCCGTCAGTCTTTCTTTTCTGTTGTGATTTTTTTTTGCTGACTTTGGTTATACTGCTCTTGCTGTGACACTTCATAATCCATCCGATTATCGTCTTCTTCTTTTTTTCTCACTCTGGACGTACTTCTGGCCCCCGCCATTGGCAAGGCTAGTGGGCAATGCCCTTAAAACACTTTTAAAACCAATATATGTGTGTAACCAAAGAAACAGATTATAACGAAAAACTATATGGCTCGAGTCGAAAAAAAACGTCGCTGAATCTCTTGGCCCCGTCCGCCGCCGTCCGCGAACTCCTATCTATTCGTATTACATTATATTTTTATTTTAATTGAGACGCCATCTATCGGCTGATTTTGGTTATGTTAGATGGTGCCATCACCCAATGTACATATCAAGTGACACAAGCAGTAGATCCCATAACTCGCGATTACTGGCTACGACATCCCCTTAAAGATGATTTTTCACAATATATAACGCTTTATTTTTTGAAAAGTAAGACTGAAGTCAAAGATTGTTTTGTAAATTACATGCAAAAATTAGAAAAGAAAACGAAAATAAAAATAAATATATTTAGAACAGACAACGGACTTGAATTCGTCAATAAAGAGATGAAAGAGATTTTGTTTGCAAATGGCATAAAACACCAACGTACGGTAGTAGTATACACTCCACAACAAAACGGCAAGACCGAACGCGAAAAAAAAGGGTTACCTAAAAAACTATGAGCTGAGGCGGTAAACACAGCCGCATATGTACAAAACAGAAGCAGGAAAACGCGTATTCCAAACAAAACACCGTATAAATTATGGCATGGACGTGAAACTAATATAAAGTATTTCAAAGTTTTTGGTACCGAGGCTTATGTACATATCGATAAAAGTTGTAGAAAAAAGTGGGATGTAAAATCTAGATTAGGTATTTTTGTAGGGTACGATGATTGCACGAAGGGTTTCAGAATTCTCACTTCAGCGAACAAAATAGAAGTACTTAGAGATGTTCTATTCAAGGACGAGTCTGTGCATCGTAATACGATTGATAATATGAAGGATTATAATGAGTCTTGTTTTTATGAGGTACCGAATAACATTAAAGAAAGCGAACAAATTACTCAGAATGTTGATATACCTTTAAACGCAGAGCGTAATAACTTTGAAAATGAAAATGTTAATGAGAACAATGTTGAAAATAATATTGCAAACGAGAATAACGTTGAAAATAATATTGCAAACGAGAATAACGTTGAAATTAATATTGCAAACGAGAATAACGTTGAAAATAATATTGTAAAAGAGAATAACGTTGAAAATAATATTGTAAACGAACACAGTGTTGAAAACATAAATAACAATGAACCGAGATACAATTTACGGAATCGACAAAATATTCAACCATGTCAACAGCCTGATATGATTAATAATTACCTATTTGATTTCGAAAGTATTGATGAATTGTTCATTGCAGAGTATGATGAACCGCATAATTATCAACAAGCGATGGATAGCGAAAATTCAGAGGCTTGGAAAGAAGCGATGAATGACGTAATATTGGCTCTTAATAAAAATAAAACATGGATTTTAACTGAAGCTCCGAATAATGTTAAAATATTGTCAAACCGATGGGTTTATAAAATTTAAAGTGCATCTGATGCAAATAGAAAGTTTAAAGCGAGATTAGTTATTAAGGGATATCTTCAAAAGGAAAACATAGATTATAAGGATATTTTCAGTCCTGTAGCTAGATATAATTCGATTAGAATTTTCCTAGCTATAAGTATTGCATAAGATATGTTTACGGTGAAATTCGATGTTAAAACTGTCTTTTTAAACGGCAATCCGAATGAAACAATATATATGTCACAACCTGAGGGTTTTAACGTCGGTTCTAACAGAGTTTGTTTATTGAAAAAGAATCTTCACGGTTTGAAACAATCAGCCAGGTGCTGGAATCAGAGGTTTGTCCAATGTCTAAAGAAATTTTATTTATATCCAACTGAAGCCAATCCATGTGTCTTTATGAGTAAAGATTTGAACAACCCAGTAATCTTATTAATCTACGTTGATGATGGTGCTGTTGCATCAAGAAACAAAAGTAAAGTACATGAATTATTAAAATATCTTGAACAAAATTTTGAAATCACTACTGATAAGTTAAATACATTCTTAGGGATAGAAATCAACATGTTAGCTAACGTATCAGTACTTATAAATAAAAAATCTTATACTGAGAAAATTATTAACAAATTTAATATGTTAAATGCGAATAGTATAAGTATACCAGCTGATCCCAATAGTTCGTCTACCATTTTTGAAAGTAAAAGCCAAGCTGAGACAAGTAATTTTCCTTATAAGGAGGCGATTAGCAATTTAATGTTTCTTCCATCTGGAACGAGTCCAGACATCACGTTTGCAGTGGGAGTACTGAGTGGATTTTGTAAAAAACCCGAGAAAATTCATGTAAATGCTGTTAAACGCGTTCTTAAATATTTAAAGGGCACATTAGAATATGGTTTAATCTATAAGAAAAATAACAATTGTAAAGAAATAATAGCTTTTAGTGATGCTGATTTTGCAGGAGATCATATAACACGAAAATCTGTATCTGGATTTATTTTGAAATTAGGTAACAGTACTGTATCATGGGGGTCACGTAAACAATGCGCCGTTGCACTGTCTACTACCGAATCAGAATTTTTAGTAGCATGTGCTGCAGTCCAAGAAACTATATAGACAGAAAGATTAATTAAAACTATATGTAACAACAAAATACCGAAACCAATATTATAGGTCGACAATCAGAGTGCGATCCAAATAATTAAAGACTCGAGATATCATTGCCGCACAAAGCATATCGATATTAAATATAAGTTTGTGAGAGAGAATTATAATAATGGAATTTTTAATGTTCAATATGTAAACTCTGCGAATCAACAAGTTGATATTTTAACCAAAGCTTTATCTGTAAAATGTTTCGAGCATTTAAGAGAGCTATTAGGCTTAAACTGTAATTAAGATATAAACTTAAGCAATGTATTTTTGCGTATTTGTAATTTCAGTGGGATTGTTGAGAATGCTCAAGAAATGACAAATACGACCATTCTACCCGCTCGATCTATGATAGGTTTTTGCTTCTTAATTTACTAAAGCGGTCGACGCGTGGTGCTGGCGCGCTTGTAGCTGATATGGAAATAAATATATTTCCACATCAGCAGTTATTTATTTATAAATACCCAAATACCCAACAAAGACGCTATGAGTGAATAGTCATGATCAATAGGCGCCATGGGCTGGCCGGACTTGTAAGCCAAGTAACGAATTAATTTATGCTGAACGGAATCTAAATGATTAATAGCAATTTGGGTATAAGGTGACCTTTAATATAATTTGACACCTTTAGTATAATTTGACAACAATAAATGAAAGTAGGCATGACTAGAGTATTGTAAAGATACATAATAGCGATATCTAGAGTTTTGCAGTGTAGTAAAATGATAAAAAATAAGTTTAGGGAATATTCGTGTAGAAAATACCTGTGTAGAATTTTTTCGTGTAGGAAAATGCAATTGTGTACGGTTTTTATGTGTACAGTATGTTCGGTGTCAAAATTAATCGATTCATGTTTTCTGCCAAAATTTTAATGCGGTTATTTTATTTTCATAAAAATCTTTTAATATCTAATATATTTATACTAACATTTTTATTTTTGATTCAATCATTTGAAAACAATGATATAATTATTTATAAATACACATACTAATATAGAAATTAAAAAATTACATATATACTAAAAATCGTCGATTAAAAAGAATTAAAGTCGAATGAAAATCAATCGATTTTATAATTCATTCTTGTTAAAATCGATTGAAATCGATTAAGGACGTCGATTAGAGGTTCAAATTGTGATAAATTGGTTTGATAGTTTTGAATCGTTTTTTATCAATTTCAATTCGAAAACAATCGAATTTAATTGTAAAAATTGGTATAAAAAAGGAATTATAAAATAGATTGATTTTCAATTTGACTTTAATTCTTTCTAATCGACAATTTTCAGCATATAGTCATGATTTGTTATATTTTGTATAATAACAGATATTCGTACATTTTGATTTGCTTTTGCGAAGCAGGGCTATTGTATTTCAAAGTCATTTGTCAATTCACATAAATATCTCGCATCACATACACTTAAAAGGTTAATTTTACATTTGACATCATTGATAGCAATTATTCGGTACGGGTTAAAATTTTCGGACTGAATTCTTTTTATGTGATCTATATAGAAAGGATTTTCTTCAAACACATAAATATGTGAAACCTAAAAATAACACTTTTCATCAATGCACAAGATGTTCATGATCTGCCCAAAGTCGGAGTCTGCTAATTTGATAGTGGAATCATTAGTGCCCTGCGCGCGTGTATACTTAATACTATGAAAAATTTTGCGCTTATATATACACTTTTTATACACTCGGGCTGGTGTCCCATCAATATTTTTTAAGAAACATTTTCCAACAAACACTACTTCATCTTGATTTCCGTACTTAACAAAGGTTGACAGCCGCTTATTCGTAAATAAATTTGAGCAATAATTTTTTATTTCATCAGTCGAGTAATCAACGTTTCCTGTTTGAAAGTGTAATTTTTTTAAGTGCTTTCTTGACATCTGTGTCACAGACGCACACGTCTGCAACGCGAGCAGCGAGATGAGTCAGCGATAAGAGTCGAGCAGCTGAGTCGTACTGCGATGCATGCGCTTCGGATGTATTAGCTCAGTGGTTAGAGCACAGGCCTCTGGCTCTCGGGTCCGCGAGTTCGAGTCCCGTCGTCTACTTTTTCGCTTTCGACTTTGTCTCCTCTCTGTTCGTAACATCTGCTTGTCCATTCCATTAGGACCATTGACTTTAATTGATAAATATTGCTTTCGAAGGCGAATGTAGAATTTGCCCAAAGAGGGCCATTCTTCCTTACAGATTGCACCATGTGCAAAACCGAATGAACATTAAATGTCATGCTTATGTCATCAAAATAATATTCATACAGCGCTACAAATTTTTTCAAATCGGATTCACATGTTAACAATTCTTCTTCTGTAATTTCTGTTTTTAATAATGTAAATAAGCTTTTAATCAGTAAGGAATAATGTTTCAATGCTTCAATAATGCTTCCTCGTCAATAATCCCAGACAGACATGGCAAGCTATAACATAGATTCCAATGTTTGATTTCAGCAGCATGCCAATTATCTCGTTCTAACTCTGGGAGCCTATGTATGTCGTGAGTCGGTGTTATCGACATCAATCGTCTTTCTATTCTTTTTTTGTCAGCGTTCGACAACTTAAATTAAGATCCTGTCTTTGTGTACTGTTTATACAACTGATTATCTACCCCAGCCAATGTACCATGTAAGTAATCGTAACTAAAAGACCATACCATGTCGATATGTGGGGTTGCAGATAATGAGTATCGCCTTTCACTCCTCTTGCAGAAGAGTTATTTGATAAATTTACACTTTCTAAATCTTCTGCATGGCTTTCTTTACTTCTCAATGGCTGACTGACTAAGCTATCCTCACGAGGATGCAACATTGGATACCTAATTCCTGACACTTCTAGGTAGTAAATACCAATATGATAGCACCATGAGCATCCAAAGTACCCATTGAATTGTAATCTCCGCTGAAAAATTGGCCTGGCTACCGAGTCAAAACAAAACGATAATGCAATGAATTTAAGATTGATTTGTTTGTCATTGAGATCTGTTATTTCTATCCCTGTTTCACATAATGGTAATGATTCCTCTAAAAACTTTGAAAAATATAAATCAGCTATATCACTGTTTGGTTCTTTGGTTGTTATTAACATGCCAACTAGGAGAACGTATTTAAATCTCATTTTGGGTGGTAAACAATTTAGCATAACTTGCATTGGCCAAAATTTTTGTTTTCCAGTCTTAGTACACAGTGCTCCATCAGAGCCAAGATTGTAAGTAAAATATTTGTTTTCATTATTATTAATTTTTTTGTAAATTTCACTATCATGAACATCTCTGATTACATTTCCTGACGGATTTTCCGAAATAAATTCTTGAAACTTCTGCTTTTATTTCCTTATTTCGGAATAACATTTCCAGCTGATACTTCAAGTCTACTGTTATGAAGTAATTTTTAGAAGTCAAACTGACCTTCTTATTTTCATCTGAGCAATTTGAACAAACGACTACTTTGTCGATTATTTTTGTATGGAAACTTGACTCGATAATTTGCTTTTTACACGCAGTACAATAATAATGGTATTTTATTTTATCAAATGGAGGATCAAAAGCTTGTTTGAACCTGTATTTGGATATATATATATATATATATAGGGATATATCAATATCCTTTGCCTCAGGTCCAGCTAATATTTTTAGCATATCGATTAAACTGTCTCTTGCAGCATCCGATATCTTGAATCTTAATGAATACGCCATAACTAGCGTCATAACATCTCGCACTGTCATTTGAGATTCTCTGAACATTATTCTGTCATCAAACGCCGTCTCTTCGTTACAGTGCATATACTGTCACTTTCATCGGTACTATCATCAGAATCATAAGTTTCATCATCATGTGCGTCATGATTATGATTAAACCTGTATAAGCAATATAGATTTCGTATATAAATAGAAACAAAAAGAAGGCATTTGAAAATTTATTCTGCAATAAAAATGACAGAATTTCAATCAATCTTAATCAATTAAATAGATTTTAGTCGACATTAGTTGACTTCAATCTATTTCAGTCAGCTTTAATAAAATAAAAGTAATTTTAGTCAATGTGTTAATTGACTTCAATTGATTCCAGCCTGTTTTAATCAATTTCACTTAAATTGAATAAAACTTTTTTGGACTAGATATAATTAAGTAAAAAAAAAAATTTACTCACGTAATAGTATCATCATCAGAATCAGTACTTGTGTCTTTACAGCTGTTTGATTGCAGGTAAGATACTTCATCAACTAGATGATTTGAATTGTCAGATTGCATTTCATCTAAAATAAGTGTAAAAGATTTTTTTATTGGTAATATTTCAAAATAGGGCGGAAGCTGCTAAAAATCGTCGATTAAAAAGAATTAAAGTCGATTGAAAATCAATCAATTTTATGATTTATTCTTGTTACCAATTTTCATAATTAAATTCGATTGTTTTTGAATTGAAATCGATAAAAAACGATTCAAAATGATCAAACCAATTTATCAAAATTTGAACCTCTAATCGTGCTTAATCAATTCCAATCGATTTTAACATGAAAACAATTGTGATGAATTGTCAAAATTGGTATCAAGATGTAGTCTTGAAATCGATTCAATTTCAATCGACTTTAATTCTGTTCAATTGATGATTTTTAGCAGGGAAGGGCGAGCTGAAGTCGAATAAATCGCACTTACTCATAGAATCACCTACATTAGAATCACAGCAATTGTTTGAATATCCCTGATTATTATGACATGTTCCATTTTTCTCATTGTCAATATTTTCAGATCGGACAAAATTTATGTCTTCTGCTGTACAGTCGTCATTATCACTGTTTGTACTGATTTTGTCTGTAAAAAATAACACAAAGAACAACGTTTAAATCATAATCTTAGCAGGAAAAGGTTAATCGAAACAGGTTCAAACTAATTAAAAGGATTAAATTGTAAAACCATAACTAATTTTTTTTTTAAAGATAAACTTATTTATTCGAGTTTTACCAATTTTTATACAAATTAAGTTGAAATGAGATGTAAAAGTTAGTATTAAGATTCAACATTTCGAGAAATTCGGTAAGTTTTTAATCAATTTTAATCGTTTTTGATCCATTTCTTGCTGTTTTCGAAATAAAGCTTTGTAATAGTAATTTATGAAGTTTTATATTCAAAACTGTTTGAAAAAGTTGACAGAAGCCTATAAGATGTCTAAATCGACTTAACTAGTGAATTGTGATTACATTTTTTGCATTAGGACTTTATGAAATGTGATTTAGGTCGATATGACCCGATATAGGTGATTATAGGACGATAAAAATCTATACTACAAGTCGCAATTAAAATCGATAAAATTCAAGATAATGTTTAGTTGTGTGTGTGTTCCTTGATACTCTATTAAATAGTACATTTTATAGCACTGCATGGAATAAATCCTCACTTATGTCACGCTTATCCATGGAATAAGTAGGCCTTTATTGCACTACTGTGATAATCGCACTCGCTACGCTCGTGGCTAACTTCACGCTGCAAAAAAGGGCTACTTATTCCATGGATAAGCGTGACAGAGGATTTATTCTAGTCAGCGCTATAAAATATTGTACGATACACGTGGAATAAGTCGTCATTCATGGCACGGCGTTATTAAGCGCACTCGCTGCGCTCGGGTGCTTATACACGCCGTGTCGTAAAGTGAGACTTATTCCACTAGTATCGTAATGTACTATAGGGGAACGTTCTTTGGTTCCCAGTGCAACATTGCAGCAACGTTCCGACAACGTTTCTTGCTATGTGGGAAGTTACAAAATTGTACTGATTAATCCGATTTAAACGATTATAAAAGTTGATCAAAAGACAGCTTAAACTAATTTGATTAATAAAAAATTAATCGATTAACTTTTATAATTGATGGTATTTATCAGTTTTTTTAAGAGAGAAGAAGATTATAGTTAGTGACAATATTTTTAGAAATTAACATTCAGCGATTATCAAGGTTTATGTTGGAAAAAGCCGATTAAAGCGAATAGAAATCGATAAAATACATACACCATTCAAGTCATAAGCTTTTTTATAGACTAATTCTATATTAGAGGTTGCAGATAAAATCCGATACAAATCGATATGAGTCAATATAAATCGATAAAATTGTATGTAAAAATTTACAATTCATATTAATACACTTAAAATTCTATTGATTTCTTCAACTTCTAATGCAAAAATTGGAATAAGATTATATTTTTTAGTTTGGTTCTTGTTTAACATCTCGACAGGATTATAATTATTTCACAAAAAAATTATGGTCTTAAAATAAAAGAAATCGTAATTAAATTATCATTCCCTGCTAATAATTGGAGATTAGATAACGGATTGAAATATTTATAAATAAAGCACTAATGCCGATTTAAATAGATCAAATTAATCGATTTTAATCGGCATTTGTGATCTATTTTAATATTTTAATCCATTATAATCACTAATTATTAGCAGGGATTCTTATAGGAATTATATATTTTACACATGACGATAATGATGATACTGATGATGGTTGTAATTGATTTGTAGTAGTTAACAAAGAAGTTAAACTAACATGTGATGCAGCTGTTGTCCACTTAGTATGAGTGCGTTTACAAACTTGACATAGTCTTTGGTTAATGGAAGTTTATATCGCTTACGTTTATGCAGGCATAAATTATCTTTATCATCCTCTGATGAAGTACTAGTACTGCAAGTACTAATATCATTTATAATGGCGGTACTCGTATTTTCATATTATTGCTGGAATTACTTATATCTTATAAATAATTCGCCCGTCCATACAATAATTAATGTACAATAATGCGCGTCGAAAAATTTATCAACGAATTAACCATCAAATTAACTTAACGATCTGTAAATTATACAAAAAATTTGTTGATAAAACATCGATAAATGCCATATACGAAATAGTAGAAATTCCACTTCCATGTCCAAGCATCAACTTTATGATCATCCACAAAATTATACTTCTATAAGTAATAATAAATTCTTATATCGATTGAAAATTTCCAAGACGAAAAATCATATTTTTCAATGAATTTAAGGTTTTTTTTTGATATAATAGATTCATTTTTTCGATCATGAAATTAAAATCATTTATATAATTGAAATTGTTTATTTATTATAATTATTAATAATGATCTTAATTTTGAGATCAAACTGAGTGACTGAGAGAGTGAAAGAGTAGAGTAGTAGTATTGTATAAATGGAAGCAAGGAATGAATGCGCAAAGGACGCGCAAAGACAGCGGCCCAGTCCGAAGTAGTGTGATAAACGGTACCGGGCTGACGTCGAGCGAACAGGGAGATATGTGTTTAGTGGGTAGGGGTGGCCGCCGCTGCCGAGTCCCACACTTGGTGTTCCCGCAAGGGAACAGTCGTCCGTTAAATAGATTCACAGCCTCCTACCAAAAAAAAAAAAAAACAATTTTGAGATCAAAAAATTGAATCTATAATATTATTATAACAAAAAAAACCTGCTTATACATTCATTGCAAAATATATGATTTTATTCGTCTTGGAACTTTTTCCTCAATATATAAGAATTTATTATTACTTCATAGAAGTAAAATATTTTGTGGATAACATAATTGAAGTTTGTTATTTATTATATTATTTACCTCTTTTACAGATATGATTATATATATATATATATATATATATATATATATATATGCTTCATCTCGTGCTAATGTGCACTCATTATCACAAATGCTATAAATATATATGAATATTATTAATATGTGCGATATGTATTAGTAAAAAGTATTTATTTAATTATAATATTTTTAACTCAAATGTTTAAGCTATTTTCTGCGGTGCAACGTGTAACACGTAAACATAATACGTATACTGTAGAGGAATAATAACCGTTTAATAGCGCAGCAGCCGGGGGCGGATCTGATCCAAAACTTCATATAGGAATATATTTCTTCAAAAATTATTGTATTTATGATAATCCGTACATTTTCATTTGCTCTATTTACCAGTATTAATATTTTAATATACCCCAATTCGGATTTTTCAGAAAAAAAAAATAATTTTTTGTAATTTTAGTTTGTATGTATTGTGTTTTTGATTAACAAACAGAAAAAAATAGCTTTCTAAAATAAATTTACTTGCTATTGCAGAAATTAAAATAAGTCAATTATTATTTTCTTCAAATAAATAATAATAAAATAAATACATAATTAAAATATATTAAAATTGAAACATATTGATAATTATTATTTTTTTTAAATAAATATAATAATAATAATAATAATAATTTAATATTTCGTATGTACATTATACATTATTTAAAATGTATACCGGCGGATAATTGATATTACCGACCGCGGATATCGGGGCACTTTCGCGCGCAAACCAGCTAAAAAGCTATAAGAAAAAAATTAAAACTCTTCGTTGTACTCGTATTTTTTACTTCTTTCCACCTCGCTAAACATTTTAAGTAAACATTATTCTTTCATAAATTTTACGTGTTTCGTAAAATGAAACAAAGACCTCTGCTGTTTTTCTACTCGAATTTCTACATTATCTATACTTACAGGGTAGTTAATGTCAAATAATAAATCAAATAAGTAATTCTGATTTTTTTCAGAATTTTTGACGCAAATTTTAAAAATTTTTACGTCATATTTAAAATTTGCGCAGTGCTGCCACTACAAAATTTGAGGAAAAAAAATCGCGTCCGAGATACGGCGTTTCTGAAGCTGCGGCTCAGATACGGCGTTTCCGAAGCCTCGGCTGAGATACGGCGATCCCGACGCCACCGACGGGATACGGCGTTCTCGAAGCCGCGGCTGAGATACGGTGATCTTCCAGTCAGTCGTCGAATTGGTGACGCTAACAATCATATACACTATTGTTTTGACTCTAACTTCATATCGCGAACTCTTAAATTTTCAGAGGGGGACAAATCGTAGGTTTCAGGAACAGGTATGCCTGGCGCGGCGAAGGTGTTCGAAGAGTTGATTTTATTCCGTTGGCAAACCCCCGATTTTCTACTGACAGATAACGGGAAGAAATTTATAAATAAGATCCTAAAGGATACGTTAGAGGAATATGGCGTCACCCACGTAACTACCCCACCGTATCATCTCCAAGCGAATCCGGTAGAGCGTAGTAACCGAACTCTAAAAACAATGATAGCGACGTTAGTAGGGAAAGATCACCGAAATTGGGACCAACACCTACATGAATTCCGCCACGCGGTCAATACCCTTATGCAGTCGAGTACCAGGGTTTCGCCGGCGTTCCTTAACTATGGACGCCATCCCCAACCGGTGAAAAGTTGGTGCAAATTGGATGTATTACGTACCTCTACAACCTCGCGGCGTATAGGAACTCCTGGGGGGGGGGGGGGGGGGGGGCCGCCGGGGGGGGGGGGGGCCGCGGGGGGGAGCAGTCACGAGGTCGAGACGGCCCTGCCACGACCGACTCGAAGTCCTCCGCTTCGAGGTGGCGCAACGGATTATATTTACGCCTCTTGCCATTGGGACCTCGAAGGCGGGGATAGTCCCCCCAGCCTCCTCTCTCTCGTTGGAAATAACGATGGTGAGGTCGTTCTCCTCTCTCACCAGCGCTTCCAACTCACTGACGGCGGTGCGACTCCCTTCAAGAGCGGAGGCCTTCTCCTCCACGGGGATCCCCTCTCGCTGATACAGCTCCTTCTCCTCTTCGGAGAGGGGCAGTGGACCGGGGGCGCGGGCGCCGATCAGGGTCTTCCGTGGAATCCGGGTCTCTGTGACCCCGGCATTCCACTTATCCCCTTCCTCCAGAGGGCTGGCGCTAGTGGGAGCGGGGCTTCAGCGGGCTCAGATCTTGGCCGTCCGGGTTATGTCGGTGGCCGGACGACTCAGGCGGCGCTTCTTCCGTTGCTGCTCGATGGCTCGCAGCTCCCGCTCGCACTCTTCTTCCATCTCCGCCAAATGGTCTGCCCACGACACTGTCTTCATCTTAATTACTATGGAATTGACATCCATGAATATGGAGTCCAGTAAGTTGTTATTGACCCGTCACCAGACTTCACGAAGCTACTGAACAACACAGAGACAACATAAATACTCCGGTGTGGCGCTAGGTATTCGCGGGGCGATTTCGCGGAGGCACGTACCGACGTAACTCGCTCACGTGGACCTTGGCGGTCTGGCGTTTATCTTTCGTTTCTAAAATGTAAACTAGGGGCGATAACTTCTGTAGAATGACGCATGGCTCACTATAGTTGGCGTCCAGCTTGTTACATTTCCCTTCCGATCCCTTAGAAAGGGAATGCACTTTACGACGCACCACGTCGCCCACTTTGAACTCTAATACTCATTTACCTTTATTATAAACCGCGGCTTGTTTTCCCCATGCCTCGTCTAAATGCTTCAGTACAATATCGCGAAGCGCATTCAAACGTTTTACCCGATCGACCCATACGGCTGGATCTAGTTCGATTTTAGGACCTCGAACCTCTACTTCTCGGCGCAAACTTTTCACCAGTTGGGGATGGCATCCATAGTTAAGGAATGCCGGCGAAACCCTGGTACTCGACTGCATAGCGGTATTGACCGCGTGGCGGAGTTCATGTAGGCGTTGGTCCCAATTTCGGTGATCTTTCCCTACGAACGTCGCTATCATTGTTTTTAGAGTTCGGTTACTATGCTCTACCGGATTCGCTTGGGGATGATACGGTGGGGTAGTTACGTGGGTGACGCCATATTCCTCTAACGTATCCTTTAGGGTCTTATTTATAAATTCCTTCCCATTATCTGTCAGTAGAAAATCGGGGGTTTCCCAACGGAATAAAATCAACTCATCGAACGCCTTCGCTACAGCCTGGCCGGTGGCTTTTCGGACTGGCTTCAATTCGATCTACCGCGTAATAAATCCTGAAAAACTATTAGATATTTGTACTGACTCTTACTGGTGGGGAATTCCATCAAGTCGGACGCTACTACTGCCCAAGGACGCTCTACGATTCTCTGCCCCATTTGACCGGCCGCTCCTAATTGAGACGTCTTATATCGCTGGTATTCGTCACACTCCTGTACGTAATGATTGACATTATGCCAAACCCCCGGCCAATAGTACTCTCTAGCGACGCGATCGTAGGTCTTCTCGACTCCTAAATGACCGGACGAAGCTTCGCGGTGAGCGTCACTCAGGACTCGTGGTCGATACTCAATCGGTACCACCAGGCGCCAACCTTCTGAAGGGTGAGTAATCGGATCTAATAGCCTATCGCGGCGGTATCTATATAACATTTCATCCTCTACTTTCCAGTCCCGAAATTTCTTTGGCGACGTTAGTACGTCTCGCCGGCGCTGAAGATACCACTCATCGGTAATTACGCCGAACGCGCTAACTGCTAACTAACACGCTAAACGCTAACTGCTTCTTCATCTTCTCCCTGACTGCAAGACAATGCGTCAGGTACATGATGGTTGGCTCCCTTCCTATGTACGATCTCGAAATCCCATTGCTGTAGCTCCAGGGCCCATCGCGCTAATCGGCCGGTCGGGTCTTTTAGATTTTGGAGCCAACGCAAGGCGCTATGATCGGTGATTACCGTAAACCCATATCCTTCAACGTACGGACGCAATTTCTTAATCGCGTATATCATCGCGAGGCACTCCTTCTCGGTTGTGGTATAATTTTTCTCCGCGGGCGATAATACGCGGCTAGGATATACTATGGGATGCTCTCCGTCTTCGAATTCCTGCGTAAGCACCGCTCCAATTGCGAAATCGGACGCGTCACATTGAATTGTAAATCTCTTCGTGAAATCGGGACGTGCCAGAACTGGAGCACGAGTCAGAGCTAGCTTTAAGGCTTCGAACGCCTCTTGCTGTTCCTCTTCCCATACCCACGGTTGCGTGTTCCGCAGAAGTTTTAACAAGGGCACTTTAATTTCCGAATCATTTGGTATGAAACGACTGGTACCACCCTACCATTCATAGAAATCGGCGCAACTGTTTCTTCGTTTTGGGTGGAGAATACTCTAACACCGGCCCTATTCGCTCTGGATCGGGTCTTCACCCTTCTCGGTCTAGCAAATATCCTAAGTATCGTACTTGCGAACATCCGAATTCGCACTTCTTTCGGTTAACGGTCAAACACGCCTCCGTAATTCTCTTTAGTACGATTTCCACCCATTTCAGGTGGTCTTCGAAATTTTCCGTAACGATGATAATGTTGTCCAAGTATCCAAACGCATATGGTTCGAATTCGGGTCCAAAGAGGCTGTTCACCAAGCGTTGAAAGGTCGCCGGTGCATTATACCTCGCATTTCGTAAATTGTCTAATATGCTATCGATGGGCGGTAGGGGGTATGCGTCTTTTACAGTCCCGTCATTGACGTCGCGATAATCTACACAGAATCTCTTCTCCCCGCCTTCTTTATTCGCTACAACTGGGGCGCTACTAAAGTAGCTATTCTATCGTTCTATCACCCCCATCCGGTGCATCTCCTCAATTTCGCGCATCGCGATAGCCCAACGGGCCGGGGACCAACGACGATGCTTGCGCTTCACTACTCTATTGCCTACGTACACGATTTTGTGCTTGATTAACCAGGTAGGCTTTAAATCCGCGGGTGGGTTTTCCGGCAAGTATCTTTTTACCAATAATCTATCGTGTTCAGACTGTGTTAGTTCTGACAACCCGGCGCATTCGGCGTAAAGTTCTTTACCGTTTACCGAAGCCTTACCGCAGAAATCGTGCCAGATCCCATCTAGCAGGCGCCATCGATTGTCCCACGGAGCTAACTCCACACGCCACAATTCGAAAAAATCTATTTCCAAGATAATATCGTGGTGGCATTGTTCTACTACCCTCATTTTTAACCGATTTATTACTCCGTCCACATCCATTTTAACCGATAACGAACCCTTCACCGTGGCGCTAAAACCGTTAAATCCTCGTATAACCGAATCGCAAGGTTCTAGACGCGAACTGATACATTCATCAACGTCCGCTTTCATTAACGAAACCGAGGCCCCAGAGTCCACTAGAGCCGTGTACCAACGTCTCTACCAACGTACCAACTGAGACATAACCACATAAATTTACGTTTATCATCACTTACTGCCTCAATATCACTTACCAGGGCCCTATTATCGTTCGCTAAAGGGTCGTTATTTACTGATTTACTATCAGTCCCGTCCCCTCCCGAAACATTAGTAGTCGGGTGGCTAGGACCGCATAATTGCACCGAGCCCCGTACGGCCGTAGCGCGCTTAGGCACTACTCCCGTCGACTCTGGAGGCGCCGGTAAGCCATCGAGTGGATCCCTAAATTCAGGGGCCGCGTCATCGGTTAAACCCTCGCTCAGTTCGGGTCCTAAAGCCTGACTAAGCAAACGATTCAACTTGTCACTCTCGGATTCGGCGCTACCCTTTCCTAACGTCATTCAGCCACCGATTGAGATTTCAAACTTCTCGACAATTGATTCGGGGTCGCCAGTCGTGTTCGACTTCGCGAGGTGAGTGCTCCTCCATACTACCCTTCTCTAACTGTGGTTTCGGTCGCTCGCTAACTAATGGAATGGGCGCTAGATCTCCCCTCGTACTTCTCAACGACTTTGATTTCAATTGGTCGCCCACCCCGTTGGACGGCGCCAATTCTTCCTTCTTAACTTCCTTCGACTTCGACTTCACCCGCTGACTAACGTCTACGTACTCCGACCGCCGTTGAGGGGCAAAGCCCTCCCAAACTACTCCCAACTTCGACTTCTTTTTAACTTCCGCTACGTTTGACACCCCTCCTAACGTTACGGATGGGGTGTCGGCGCAATTGATCGAGCCAGGATCTACTGGAACGATCGGCGCTAATGTATTTTCAACCCCCCTCACTTCGCGGGTCCCTGAGGGTTGAGTTGAGTACCCGCACTTCCGTTTCCCAAACGCTGGAGAATGTTACAATTCGAACACTCACGTACCGTCACCCCCTCCTTATTAGAGTTGACAGTACACCTGCCGCGCTAACCTCTTAGGGCAACTCGCTGCTTGGTGTCCGCTTTATCCGCACTCAAAGCAGTTCATTTTGGGGCAGTTAGCCGCGCGATGTCCCTCGAGTCCGCAACCAAAACACGGTCCTATTTTAGGAGGTCCATTACCGCGAGCTGCTTGTGTCCCACTATTCTGTTGCGGGGCGGCGCTACGTACTGATGTGCAGGAGGTTTTAACGAGCAACTACGGGGATTGCCTCCTCCCCAGGGCTGATTACCAATCCTTAATCCATCACTCGAGCCTCCAACTGGGGTATTATTTTGGCCGGGATTCGATTGGTTTACTCCCGTTATTAGATGGATTATTTCCACCGGCGCTAATATTTCCGGATCCGTTCTTCGTCTCCGACGGCATTTCGACGACTGCGACTTCTTTACCTTTCTTCTTATTTCCCGACTCGGACACGTAAGCTGAACCCGGGAGATTCATTTTATCGGACGACGGTGGCGGAACCCAACGCGCGTTTAAGTTGCAATGTCGCTCGTACTGATGCCCGTAACGCTCTATGTCGTCTAACGAATAACGTGGCAAGTTTACCATAAAGTTCCGATATTCGGGACGCAATCCCGCGTAAACCGTCGCTACCTGATCCCGCAGACTAGGAAGATGTCGTAAGTGCCCGCGTAAGTATTTATAACACGCAATGTAGGCCGAAATAGTCTCGCCAGGTCCATCTTAACCTCCTGTTCATCCGTCTCCCCGATAAAACGAAAGAGGAAGGCCCGACGAAATTGTCGCCAACTACGGAAATCCGACTGCACTCCTCGATCCGAACGGGCCGCATCGTCCTTAAATAAGCACGATAGGCAATTCAAAAGTCAATGTGAGGGCGGCCGATGCGTACGCACGCATTCCGTCAAGCTGGATAAAAAATTTTCCGCTTTAGACCGACCTTCCGAACCGTTGAACCTCGGCGTCCAGTTCTTCAATGACTTAGTCAATGCTTCGATTTTACGTGAACGCACACGGTCGCTACGCGTACTTCCATCACTCGTCCAGCTATCACTACGAGAATCCGATCGCGAGCGGCTCGAGGAGTCACGGTATCGGTGCCTCCGCCTATGGCTTCGTCGCGAGTCACGACTATAGTGACTGCTGTGGTCGTCGCTAAGCGAATCGTCGCTACCCGACACGTCGCGTGGTCTATGACGTCGTCGTCGGCGCTCTCGGGGTAGATATTCACGGCTTGGATGCCGACCGTCACGGCGGCGTCTACGGTGTTCGTCCTCGTGCGAGTGGATGCTCGGTGAACGGGAGACCGTAGATCGATATACTCGGTCCACCCGCCGGCGCGAACGATGGTTCTCGCGACTGCGGTGGGAGTGTCGCGAATAATCTGTTTCCGAGCCGCGACTGACCTCCCGACGAGATCGATGTTCAGGAGTACGGGCGCTACGTTCGCTATCGCGACCCGTCCTCGTCGTCTTACGGCGTCCCTCCAATACCGGTCGTTTTTCGTTGGAACTCGTCCTATTTTTTTGATTTACCGCCGTCGTTGTCGTCTCTTTATCCTCCGCCGGGACGCACGGGGCTGGTATTCTTCTTTTCGCCCCTGGGGCAAGAGAGGCGCTAGTGGCGGTAGGGAGAGGTTTCCCCTGCCCTTCGTTGGACACTTGGCGGGCGGACGACGCACTAGGCTTGTCTAACTCCAGCGTACCTATCTCCGGAATCGGTTCAATGTGCCTCCTTGGAGTACGGCTTGACGGCACGGCCTACTCCGAAGCCTCTAACCGCGTAAAAGCAGCCTGCAACTGCTCCAGCTGCCGTTGCAGCGACTCGAATACCCAGGACGCGCAACGATGGTTCTGCCCCAACTCTCGCGTCCGTTTTGGGATCGTGCCGGTGGCGCTATGGCTTCGCGGTTCCGCGGCTAACGTCGTTTTCTTCCCGCTCGCCGGATTTCCCGCCGATGGGACGACGCTACTCTCTAGAATCCAATTCCGTTGTTGGGGTGGATTTTCAGGAACGACCGGGTTTTCTTCCGCCCTCTCTATCTCGACAACCGAGGCCGCCGTCGCTACTGCTCCCTCATGTTCGTCATTTGTCCAATCCGAAGCGTCTATTACTAACGGGTGCCCTGGGGTATTTCCTATCGGAATCTCTTGCTCTTCGTCGAGCTCGGGATACCAAGGTACCTCCTCTGCCTGCCCAGTGATCATAATAGAGGCCCTGAATAGTCGTTCGGCTCGTTCATTATGCGATCCAGACGTACTATAATTCGAATCCCTCAACCGCCGGATAAGCTCGTCGGTGGGCAGCCTTTTACAATTCTGTAAAGCCGCGCGCAAATCTCTCGATCGCGACAAAATAGTGCGCATCCGTACCCGATACTCGTTCACCCGGTTGTCCATTTCTTCAACGCTCCTCTCCGCCGTTGTTTAACCTGAATAACGTCCTCTACCCGAATAATACGCGGATGGTCGATTTCGGGCGCTCACTATCGCTATTCTTTGTCGCTACGATATCACTACACGTTATTCTGCTGGGACGAGATACTAGTCCCTGCTTCACGCCACGCCAGGAAGGAGAAGTAGCCTGTCGCTACCAAACGTAAAAGCCCCACGTTGGGCGCCATTGTGATGTTGCGCTTTTTATAACCAGAATTGGTGACGCTAACAATCATATACACTATTGTTTTGATTCTAACTTCGTACCGCGGACTCTTAAATCTTTAAAGGGGGACAAATCGTAGGTTTTAGGAACAGGTATGCCTGGCGCGGCGAAGGTCTAAAATAAAGTTTAATTCACACTGTTATATTTGGTAACAGATATTCGTAGATTCTTCAACCCCCATTACGGAACGGAACTCGCCCGTATACAAATTAGTTAATGATACCGAGACTAGAATTTACGCGTGCTTTTATTCTTGACTAATACAACGCTAATTATTAATAATCCTCTTGCTCCTCCAGGCAATGGTTTTACTATAATAACAACGGACTTTTTGTTTTAATTATTGTCACAATGAGAACGTAGTCGAGTCTATCGTTCGTACACGAATCTTCCAAAATGGCGTCGGCGTTGCTTTAACGGACGCGGCGTCCCTCAAAATGGCGTAAGACCGTTACTCTCTTGAGATAGCGTTGCCCTCGTCCAGTCACCCTAGTAGTTGTACTGAAAAACGCGAAAACCGATAGAACGTATCGATAGACCCGGAATCAACGGCGCTACTAACGGGCAGTAAATATGGTGTGCACCAAGGGCTAATTGGGCTTTTTGACCTCGTGTGGTTACAGTATTCGTCTTCGGCTCGTGCTACCTCGCCTTCGACTCGTACTGCAAACTCCAGACTCGGTCTAAAAAAGCCCACTTTACACCCTTGGTACACAATATACTATTAAAAAGTACTAATCTCTTCAGAATCGAATAAGCTTTTTCGTAGTATGTTTTTTTATTTCTCTCTTACCTTTTTAAACATTCCTAAAATCGGATTTTCTACGTGAACCCACGATATTTCCATTAAAATCGTCATTTTCACCTGTAAACTAAATATTAAATATCTCATTAACCACGTGGTGAAACTTTTTGAAATTTTGACGGATTTATCTTGTACATCACAAAGAACCCTGTAATACATTTTTCAACTCGATCCTACCTTTTTGCAATCACTATACAACCTCCTTAATGTTATCATCCTGATGGTAACATCTATATATGTCTTCATTATGTAAATTTTATAAATAGTAATCATTTTAAAATGCTTAGAATAAAAAGAATGAAAAGGATCCAAATTTTTTGTTGACTATCCTGTTAAAAATAGTTAATAGAGATCGATAAAAATTTTAATCGAATTGAAGTTTAATTCTACTTTATGCATTAGAGCTCGATTAAAATCGGTAGAATCGATATGAGTCTATAGAATACTATACAAAAAATGACAATTTAAGTCAATAAAGGCTTATCGTTGGTATTAACTATTGATTTTAATTGTCGTTTTCCATATTGAATATTATCGAATCCTATCGATGCTATCAATTTTAATCAAGTTCTAATACAAAAGCGAGATTAAGGATAAGATAAGATGGATACGCCATCTAGATGATAACTGATGTACTAAAATCATCCGTACACACGCTAATATGCTTTTAGAAACGTTCTTGCAACGAAGCATCAACGTTCTAATAGCCCTTTCCCGCAACGTTCTGGCAAGGTCTCTAACTATATTACCTATCTCAAAGCGTTTTGGCAACATTTATTTGTAAACGAAGTGTGACTTTTCTACGTTTCTGAAACTTTGTAGCACCGTTAAATACGTTTTAGAGGAACGTTCTTTCGTTTTCAATGCAATGTTGTAGCACCGTTCCTACAACGTTCCGTGCTAAGTGGGAGTTCAAAAAGCTTGAAAAATATTTAAAAAATGCATTTTTCAAGCTTTTTTCTGAGGCATATTGTTATAATAACTTGAAACTTTGTAAAATGATAGATAATTGCGTACCGGAGGGCAGCTATCTCCTGGTTTTTCGTAATTTTGCTTTTATTGTTTGTTATAAGCAAATTAGTTATTTTTGTCGTCTGCTATTTTGTGGCGCGAAATCTAGATTTGAATTGACTTTCAGACCCCCTTAACGAGGGTTATGATACGTAAAATATATCAATATCGTCAGTAATATAATGAATCTTCGTATTATAAAAAAAATATTTTCAAAACTATATATGTACAACGTTTCTATTCGTTATACTTATACTATTTCTGCGGCAAGGTGAGAGTTGCTGAGTATTAATAATTTCTAGTATGGATATTGTTGTTTTTAGCGATCAAAAGAATAGTGTCAATTTTCTATTATTGTCTCAATTTATTATATGTACTACTAAACATATTTCGAGCTCGATTTCTTACATTTATTTCCTAGCAGGAATGTAAAAATTATTTCCTTTTTACTCTTTGTGGATAAAGTATATGCTTGTATACGAAAAAGAATAAGGGATGGTCAGAGCTACGCTGTTTTGTTCAAATGTTCTATAGTTTACCTAACTTCATACATTTTTTTACATCATAAATAACAATGAAATACACTGGTTTATAGCATCAAAATGCAGTGTTCCGCAGTCACTATTAAAGTAATTTATCTGAGCCAATAAGTCTTACATTTGTGTAATTACGCATAACATTATAGTAATGATAACTACAAAGCGAGGTGAAGGCGACGGTTGAAACTGTGAATCAGTAAGATGACCTCGAAGATGACCGTAACTTTTGTGTACGATATTTGATAAAATAAATTTTTTTATTTATTAAGGGGCAGCCGTATCTCAAAACACAGTATTTATATTGGGTATGACTTTCTAAATGAAACTCACAATAAAAAAAACAAGAGTTGAGCACCGAAGTGCCGCGTTCAATGAATCATTGTGTTAAAATAAGAGGCCTATTGGACTTTTAGTTTTATTGGCATTGGAAACACGCGGAACGTAAAATAAATGGATTTTAATTAATATAACTAGTACAGCAGCGTAGTTTTAAGTTCAAAGAATCATTATAGCAATAAACTAGAAGTCAATCAGACTTTAAGTTTTGTTTAGCATTGGAAATACGAAATGTCTTGTGGCAACGTTACGAAGCTTTAGATCCGGCCATCCCTTACACTTAATTTTTGATAGTATAATGTTTATTACTTCATTACGTTGATAAATAATCATGCACATAATAGTCATGAATAGATATGGAGCGACTCTCCTCTATCTATAAAAATAAACTGCACAAAATAGTCAAATAATTGAATTTTACTAGTCACACAATTTTTACAAATTTATTGATTGTGAATGAACATATATACTTTAAATAATATAATAATTTATAATATGATAATGCAGCTTCAGAAGAAGAATTTAAGCATAAAATAACCAATAACAACAAACGACATAAAGGCGTCAAGCCAGCGAAAAGTTTGGAAACTGCTAGTAGCGACGATGAAAGTGCAAAGATGGCTAAACTTAAGAAAGCAAAAACCACGTTGCAGGTAATTAATTAGCTGTATCATTATATCTTATCAAAGATTATATAGAAATAAAGGGATTAGAATAGATTAAAAGGAACAGTAAGATACTGTTATTGTTATTGTAATTACTCTGTTTTTGAATTCATCAAAATTTTCCGATCTAATTTAATTATTTTTTTAACCTTTTTTAGTAGTGATTTAATTTTTGCGATGACGGTTTCAAAAATATTTGAAATTCTTAACGTGATTTCTATTAAAAAGCCCTTAGCTAATAACTTAGGAATAGACAAGCTTGTATTTCGAGAATAAAGAAATACATCTATATTGTATATTACTAAAAGCCACACAACCGATCTCTAAGGGTTGATTATCATTCAATAAAGATTTTTGTTTTTATCATTTATTCCTGACTGAAGATGTAGCAAAAAGTAACACGATTGTAATACAATGTAAGGCGCACACTCAACTCAAATACTTTATTTGAGTAAGTTTAAATGCAGCTGGTAATTCTTTTCCAAATTAACTTTAGTCCATTTGTTTCTAAAATGTTTGTTAGGGATATGTAATTAATTTTATGTGTAATAACGTAAATATCAATGTTCATAATTTTATTTTTTGATTAAAGATTTCCAAACAAAAGAAATTTGCCAAATTTGCTTCTTTGCTGCACATGGAACAATCGGCTTTGAAAGAGTGCATATCTGACAAGACTACTACTACCCCTGAAAGAAGTTACAATTGACTTATCTTCTACACGTTTACCTGATAATTTTCAGAATATGTCTACAGTTAATCTACCTCAGCAAGCTTTACCTTCAACATCTGCGACTAAGTTATCTGCTAGATTAGAGAATTCTGTCACTGATGCACGAAAACGCGATGATGATCGTGTTGGGCCTAATACTCAGAATGCCAAAGATAAGGCAAATGAATCCTTGGAGTCAGTATTGCAGGAGGTCAATAATGAACACAGTACTCAGAATAAGGTCAATGGCGAGGAGAGTACTAACCCCACTGAGGGCACTCAGTCAACATCCAAGATGGATAGTAATAAGGAGAACGCACGTAACGTACAAAATAAGAGCAAGAAGCCCATTCAGCCAATGTCTCAGGATAACAGTAGGAATACAAATTCGAAAACCAAGGTAACGTTATTATGTTAATAAATACTTAATTGTTATGAATTTATGTTATGCAACGAGAAAGTAAAGTAAATTGGTACATAATATAATTCATCGACCTCAATGCTGACCCTTGGTTTTATTTTCTTCATTGAAACTAGATAAAATGCATTATAAACAGTAAAAATCGATAAAAGTAATTACAAAAACTATTACAGTCAATAGAATTTTAAGATCATCATAAATCTATTAATTTTTATTTTATAGCTAAATTCAACGCGCGTTCCGCACACTCAATTTTCTAAAGTTAGAAGTTCAAAATCGGTACTATATTCAGACTGGATGTGTTTTTCTCAACCAATCCAATCGCTTATGATTCACGGCTTCAAAACATCCGGTCATCACTTTTTTAAAGAGAACAACCTTTCCTATAGTCGTATCAATTTGCAATTACCTTATCGCTTTCAATTGAGTGATAGTGCAAGAATAAACGACATCATAATTTACCATTTTATTGAGGTCCAAAAAACTTGAGTTCTAACTTTTTCCAGATAGGCACCGCAAAAATATTTATTTAATAATTATTTATATTCTATTTTGAATATAATTTAAATATAATTATTATGCAGTGATAATTTATTTAAATCATTATTTTAGCCTGCATCTAACCAAGATCAGACCACTACCGAACAAAAATTTTAAAAATTAAAAACTGAACATGAAAAATTACAAAAAAGTCTTACTGCATTCCAAAAAGATTTACATGATTACAAAGAAAAAAACGAGAAACTGAAGAAGGATAAGAAGGATTACAAAACGAAGTATGCAAAATGTATTGAAGAAAAAGAACAACTTGTGACCGGTAGAGCTAGTGGTCGAACGTTGGCAAAGAAAACTAATGCGCCGGATGATGCGAGTACTTCAGTCGAGCAATTAGATGCGACACAGTTGTCGGCATGTGAAGGTAACTTATCTACATCTTTTACCTACATATGGTAACGCTATATAATTGGCACGTTAAGCGACTATATATTATCCCTACAGAATACTGTTTGTAGGTAGTAGGAAGTGAAATTTGATGAATATTCAATGATGCTGTTATTTATAAACTAAAATAATTCACTAAATATTTATTAACTTTTATTTATTTTAATACTCATAATAACAATTAAACGTTTTGTAGAGCCCTTATTTGCCATAGGATAGTCGTCAATAGTATAAAAATGTTTTCACTCATAAATAATAAAATTTTACACGTTTGAAAATTCTTTCATGTGTTTGTAGATCTATATGGCGTATGGATTAAGACAAAGTACAGCAAAATAATTATGGCTAAGGATAAAGGGTGGCAGAAAAATCCTGAACCGAATGAAAATTATGAAATAGCAAAGTTTAAAACTCATGTGACAAAATTCATATCGTATTTAAAACGCCCCCCAAGTGTAAAGAAGTCACGTAAGAAGAAAGGTAAGCGATTACGCAATCGCAATTAAAAGAAAGAGTATATTTTATTATTAAATATTTTGTCTCAAATTTTGTTATTTTAAGACCATTTAATCCGTTTAATTCCGTTTAATCGTTTTTGACCAACACGTAGATTAATTAATTAGATATAATTGTCAAAATGACATACAAGAATTAGTCTCAAAATCGATTAAAATTTTTTTAATCGCTTTTAATTGGCGACTTTCAGCAGGGAAGAGAGCAAGCTAAGCACACCGATGTGCATGCACAAACCACAACTCTACGGCAAGAGATCAAGCGTAGCACACCCTTACTAATACCGAGCCACTACAAAATATAACGAATACAGTACAGCACAAGCAGAAGAAAAAAACAAGATTCCTACTGTACATCATGGACTGCGTATACACGAAAGCGACGCACGTGCAATGAAGAGAGGCCGTGATCGGCAAGTGACACATAAGTCACGCGCGCTAGAAGCTCGAGGAGCCACCAAAGAGCACCAGCGCAAGCCGCCTCCCAATGCACAGAGGAAGCTTCTAGGAGTTTGCAGATAAGGAAGGTAAATCAGAGGCGAGATTGACAGGAGAAGAGCATGAGGGGACTCGATGTACTAGAGGAGAGGATTTTTATTCTGGTTTTCTGATTGGCCCTCGCTGCAACGTCACATGCGTAAAAAGCTCCATATGAGGCAAAAAGCTGCATCTAGGCCTCCTAATTGGCCAAACACCAACCCCGGCGAGGAGACGAAAATCGGAGATCGCCTCTCTTACGAGAGTATAAAAAAGCCCAGCAACAGGTCCTCAGATCGACAGTCTGCATCAAAAATCGTTACCACGCGAAAGCTCTGCCCGAATCCGGCCCGGGTACTAGACTTAGAATTATTTCGGTGTATCGGGACTTATAACATTTCCGACGGGTCAAAACCTTAGCATCTTTTTAACGATTCGAGACTTAGAATATTCCGGTCAGTGTAAAGACTTAGAAAAATTCAAATCAGTGCGAAGACTTAGAGCATTTCGGCTAGGGGAACAATACGAACATCCCGATTATCAAATCACTTGACTTGCAATTGTGTATATAGAGCAATTACGTTGTGGTTCATTATTTTTAATAGCTAAAATAATCCGGAAATCTAGCCAGTTGCGAGCGAGCGTTATCAAATTTTTGTGGCAATCGAATAAACTGTATTTCATTTTAAATCGCGAGTGAATCATTAACCCGAAAGCTCCTGATCCCTGTCGCCTCGTTCAACTCGAGACCATCCGCTTTGGAAGCCGAATCTAAGAGTTGCTGAGAGGACGTGCTGGGAGCTGAACAGGCCATTGCAGAAATAAAATAAAAGGTAAGTGAATTTAATTACACAGGCTGCATGCCTCTATTGTGCATTTCTCTCTTTCTCTTTCATAATTAGAGTCCCAATTAGCCCCCTCATCTGCGATAACTACATTACTATTAAAGTAACAACCGTGCAACCATCTCTCAAATAAAGCGATAGAGAGTCTAATTAAAATCAGTGCGCGCAACGGAACAGTGCGAGTTCGAAAGATTTTTCCGGCGGTTACTAGACGCCGTTCTCTTAAAACAGATCGCAAAGGTAGCCAAGCACCGACGGCGCTCAGCTTCGCCTCCGAAGTTTTGTCCTCGTCCGTGCTTATGACAGCGAAATAACCCGTAGAGTTACTGTCCGGCGACAGCTTTCAATAGCTTAGGACATAACAATTATGTACTTTATTATTGCGATACAGGACATTAAGAAATTTTGTTTTTTGGAGTTTATTGTGGTTGGAAATTACATATTTCCATATAACCTCGAGCTTTTACATCTGTCAAATCCAAATTTCTTGTTTTTCCCAAGAAGCAGCAGACTACAGAATTTTCTGCAGGATGCTAAAGTGCACTCTGTAACAGAATCTGCCTAGGCACACTCTTGTGTTTATGACGCAAACTTTGGGAAAACCCTACGTCCGGTACAGAATACAGTGGTGGGATCTGGGCTGGCAAATCCGGTAGGACACAGAGACGAAAAAACCTTATCTGGTCGTGTTTCCACCAAGATTTTAGCTCACGACTCCTTGAGTGACCGTATTTTCGCTAGTTAAGGCCTCTGCCTTAACCAACTGAGTCACGGACCACACTAGGAATATTATAAAAAGTGGCCAGGGAATAACGTCATCTATTAAGGAGCAGTGGTAGGGTCACGATTATTCTTATCGGCTCCCAACGGCTAACTTCAGGGGGCATCGCGGAGCCTCCATACCTAAAATCTACTTACCCCCTTCGTCATTGAGTTGCAAATATATTTATCAATACTAATGTATCTCAAGCCTCTAAACTTATCTATCCCAGACACAGTAAGATGCAAATCAAAAACGATATATGCTATACTAAAATCTCCTAAAACCACCTATACCACCCTGGGAGAAAATTAACCATTTTGGTTAGTTAACGTGTTAATCAAATTGAGGCATTTTTTCCCAAAATGAATATCTGAATTTCTTGTAAATAGTCTAACTCTCTGGTAATTAGATAAAGCATCTACATTATAACATGTTGACGGGAAAATTTTTTTACATATATCTTTTTCCATCACTTAAATAAAAATTCATAAGAAATGTTTTATAAGGAAGTTCGATTTTTTGGTTTTTCCCGTATTTTTTATTGATTAAATGTTCTCACAAGTAGTATGTTCGATTCTTTATATAAAAATGAATTTTGTAAATAATGTTAAAAAATATTGCGAAAACATTTTTTTAATATGGCTGCCCTGGTGAAAATATTGACGTGATTTTGTAATGTATTAAAATTACGTATTTCTTCATGTAATTTTGATATGTGATGTGTGATGTCAGTTTGTTATGTATTGATTTCAAACGTTTCATCACAGGATTTTATGACTTTTGAGAAAAATTGAAATATTTCATCTTCATGAAACATTTTTAGGTGATTTTAGTATGTTGTTCAATTACATAAATATATGTTTTGTTTCATATTATATAAATTATAATAATTATATTAATTAAATAACAACACTTTTTATTTCGAATAATATTTATGTACCGCGGCTATTATTATCTTTAATCATATTCCGTGTTCTATATTCCATGATGTATAAGAGCGCGGATAAGCGAGCTTATTATTTACTCCTGATGCAGTTTACATTACTAGGAAATTTAAGTGCGCTTCGCGCACTCCTTATCATGTCATAATTGACATTTAAATTTTGCTGCCTGCTAAGCGCCAACAGAGTGAAGCGTCTGTAGGTTATATAATACAATCCGTATTTCTGATTCGTGTTCCTTAATTCTTGTACCAGGCGACCGATTCTCAATTAAATACTTCACAACAAAGTCCATCACTTTTTTAAGAGAGGATCATGTCATAATTAACATTTAGAGGTATCACACGTAAAAAGGAATAGCGAGGAATAGCGGTTGACAGCTAATCAGAAGTAAGCGTTAAACGGACTTATTCCTTATTGAGGTGGTGGGGAGAGAACATGAAGGAATGAGTCCGTTTAAAGATTGCTTCTGATTGGCTGTCAGTTGTTGTTCCTCGGTGTACCTTTTTACGTGTGATAGCCCTTAAATTTTGCTGCCTGCTTAGCGCCAACAGTTTGAAGCGTTTGTAGGTTATATAATAAAATCCGTATTTCTTATTCGCGTTCCTTAATTCTTATACCAAGCGACCGATTCTCAATTAAATACTTTGCAACAAAGCCCATCACTTTTTTAAGAGAGGATAGTTGGAATTACAACTGTAATACAAGTAAATAATTGTGGTTACGCTAAAAATTTTTTGGTTTTTTTATTTTCTGACCCCTGTTGGAAAAAGTTAATAAAAATTGATAAGATGTTTTATAAACTTGAATTATAAATCTTAATTTTATTTTTTGCATTATAGGGATCGATTAAAACCGATATAGGCCGACATAGGTTGATATGGGTTAACTAATGTTCATACACGAAATTTGTACAGTTGAAATTAATAGAATTTCAAGATGATCTTAGATTTTAATTGTAATTTTTTATGTAGTTTTATCAACCATATCGATTTATATCGTATTTGATCGATTGATATACTACAAACAATGGAATAAACTTCACCATTTAAATCGATAAGATTTTTTATCGACTTGAATGGTGTATCCTATCATCGAACGATCGAGTGGAAAAAACTCTTCAATTCAAAAGCGATGAAAAGTATAATCTAGAGAATGGTCAAGAAATTTATACAAGTATATTACGTATTTGAATTTAGTCCCATGTTTTTCTGGTAGAAATTCGAGTATTTAAAATGAGCTATGAAATGGCTATGAGAAATAGCCTAGACATGACTTATGATAAAACTCTACAAATTTTTCTCGAGACTCGTGAGTAGGGTTGTGCGAGTTTCCGAAAGACCGATTTTCCTGCTCGAAAAACTCGAGTAGTTCGAAAAAATCGAGAAGCTCGTAAAACTTATTTATGTATATAATTTTAATCTTTTAAAAATTCTCTGTAACATACATACGTACGTATATCTACTAACATGGTCTGGTGAAAATTTTGGTATGATTTTGTGATGTATTCAAATTACGTATTTTTTCATGTAATTTTGATATGTTATTTGTGACATCAGTTTGTTATGTACTGATTTCGAACATTTCATCGCGTAATTTTATGACTTATTAGAAAAATTGAAATATTTCAGCTTCACGAAACCTTTTTACGTGATTTAAGTATGTTCTTTGATTACATAAATATTAAGTTCTAAATTCTTACTACTAAATACTCTTAAATTTGTTAAAATGAGTGGCCATATAGGTGCTACCATGCGGATGGTAGTGTGGAAAATGGGGGCTTATGCCTCAGAGATTAATCATTTTTAATACTTTCACTAAATTAAAGAATATAAAAAAATAAGATTCATCACTAATTAGCCCCTACTTTTAACTCATTTTAACAAATTTAAAGTTTTTAAGAGTATAATTATTTTGAAATAATATATAAGTAATTAAGTAACATACTAAAATTACGTAAAAAAGTTTCATGAAGCTAAAGTATTTCAGTTTTTCTAAAAAGTCATAAAATTACGCGATGAAACGTTCGAAATCAGTACATAGCAAACTGACGTCACAAATCACATATCAAAATTACATAAAGAAATAAATAATTTTAATACAAAATCACGTCAATGTTTTCACTAGGGGGGTATAATGCGCTTCGTGGTTTTTTGTCTATTCTGTAAATATTGAAATACCTATAGTCGATAGTATTATTTGTTCAGTATTCGTACGGCAACCCCGGCGAAAAAACACACGTGATAGATCACTTAAATTCTCACTTGATTCATCACGTGATTTATCACTTGACTATTTGGCGTGATTTCTCACGTGATCTCACGAACCCACGTCTCGGCGGTTTTTTTTATAATTTTATTTCAACCCTGATTGAACCCTGAAATCCAGCACTGAATTCAGTCTGAAAGCAACGCTGAATCCACGTTGTGTTTTCGGACAAATTCAATGTTGATTCAACGTGGATTCAATATTGAACCAACGCTGATTTCAGACTGAAATCAATATTGAAATCAGCATTGAATCAACGTTGATCGTTTTGACGGGGAAGTTACGCGTTACATTGCATATGATCCTAAAAATTACAAAAATTGTTGAGCTGCTTGAATTTACCGAGCTGCTCGAGTTTTTCGAATAATTCGAGTTTTTGGAGCGACTTGCCGATTTCCCGCAAAAAACCTTGGCTCGACTCGACTCGTATTTTTTGGGAACTCACATAACCCTACTCGCGAGACATTTCGGAAAGTTTCGAGTTGAACAACAGAAAACTGATATACTTAAAAACGTTGTAAAATTAGAATTTGAAACAGATTTCAGTAGAATTAACAATAATTTGACTTGAGCAAATGTAATGATAACGCACTTGCGAAAAAACTCAATATTCAAGAGTTTACTCCTAAACTCAAGTGTTTACTCTCGAAATTGAGTTTAGCCCTCTATATTGCATGTACATTTCCTGTTCAGGGGTTTATTCTCAAAGTTGGGTGTACTCTACAAAATTAAGAATTAACACTCGGGACTTACGAGTTAACTTTCAAAATTAGGTTTTAGAGTTGATAGTCAGCTGTCAAGGGTAAATTTAAGAAAAATTAAAGAAAATTAAGAGTGCTCTACTCATCCTGACAACCAATAAGAAAGCGTGATTTTTCTCCACGAATTACAGCTTTATTTAATAATAAATAAT
>QLSS01000195.1:138524-191764 GCA_024372645.1 Trichomalopsis sarcophagae | reverse complement strand
GGTGTCATTGCACGTCGTTAAAGTCCCTCCCTATTAATTTATGTCAAAATTATATATATATATATATATATATATATATATATATATATATATATATATATATACAGGGTGACCCAATTTAAACGGGCACCGCTCATAACTCGTCAGGGACAGCCACAATCGAAAAAATAGTGGAGACCAAAGTTGTAGAATATCGAAAGGGCAACCCGATGGTGACCTTGGATTTGACCTTGAACGCGTTTTTCAAGGTCATTTGAAGGTCAACTTTGGATATTTAAATAGGAACCCCATTCTTTTATTGCGGGAATAGAAAGAGCGGTAAATTTAATATATTAAAATGTGTCTGGTAGTCGCCAGCTATAAATTCACTTCATCCCCAAAACTGCAGTCGTGTCTGAGCCACCGTCAAGGTAGGACGTGTTTATATTCTCGGGCGTCAGAGCTTAAAACCAGTCAACATTTCGCCCCTTGAGATAGTGTGCTCGGTTACAGTGAATTTAAACAAAGTTGTGCTTTGGCACTTTTAGTGCCTTAAAGTGCAAAACTTTCTTATCACAGCAATGAGCTCTTCCGACAATGGGTGTGCTCTTGCAACTCAGAGTTCCCTACATAAGTCAAATGTCTCCACGAAAAGCAAATCCTCTTTATCGTACTCTCAAGTTACTGAACAATCAATGTTTCCTAAAAAAGAGCAAGCCATCATCACTGACTCTGTAGAAGGACTACAAATCAAAGATTATGTTCTCGCCATTGCCCTGGTAGAAACGTTAACGGTTAATAAGCTAATTTTTGGGCCACTTAGCTAAGTTATGGTTAACAATTTAAATAAATAAGAGTTTAAACATTATAAATGCATAGATATACACATTAACTCAAGATAAAACAGAACATTTGCTTGAAATTTGTCAAATGACTGTTACAATCCAGAAATTATAGAAAAATATCTTGCAATCGTGAAAAATGCAAATATTTGTAACAAAACATGCAAACGTTTTAATGCAAGAAAAAAAGGAAAAAACAATTTTTAACTTAGAAATAATACTGTGTTGGTATAATAGACACGCATCACTAAAATATTAGCAACATTTTGCTTTATTTTTTTACATTCAAATTTGATAATAATGGTCAACTAAACTTAACTTTTTAACGGTTTTCACTCGTTAATTTTCTATCAGGGTGGAGGCCTTGTTGGTTCCGAAAATATACGATTTGCCTCAAGAATTTCCTAAGGCCGGGTCTGTTTCTATCTTAGTACTCGAGAGCTCGCTGACAAATTCACAACTAAAGACACGACAATACACATCGGCCCTCATTCTCTCACATTGAGACCGCTTCTTTCAAAATCCAAGAGAATCATCATTTCTAACGTATGTCCTATCATTCCACACTCAGTACTTTTGAATAAGCTACTAGAATACGAAATCAAGCCCGCTTCACAGATATCTTTTCTCAGAGCTGGTATTAATGAACCAAACTACTCGCAAATTATGGGTTTTCGTTGGCAAATGTACATTCATACGGACGACGTCTCCAAGATTCCAGAGTCAATACAAATCAATTTTGAGGACACCACATATTGGATCTATCTCTCGAGCGATAAGCTTAACTATTTCTTATGCAAAGAAGAGGGGCATTTAGCCAAACACTGTCTTAATCTAAACCAAAATCAAAATTTAGATTCAACCACAGAAATTCAAGCAGATCTTGACTCTGTTCTTCCCTTCTCAGACCAATCTGTTCTATCGGATATTAACTCCGAAGCACCGTTATCACAGGACCAGCTAAGTCTTACTCCTGTGCTCAACCCAGAATCCACAGATAATCTAACTTCGCAACCTCTCTCCTTGGAACATATGCCCATTAAGCAATTGAACTCAAACTTCAAACGCCCTTTAAGTGTATCTTCACAAGCAAGCAATACAGAACAACAAACGAAACAATCTAAAACAAGTTTATCAACAATTCACAAGCGCAGGCGACAACACGATAAGAAACAGTGCTCCATCTCGGAAATCGACGCTCAACTAGAATCTGCTAAGTTGTATATCTCCCAAAATTCAAATGCTTATCCTATCGACTTAGATAAATTCAAAGACTTTCTTCTTTCTACATACGGCAATTCAAATATTTTGGAAATAGCAAAAACTTATACCGAAAACACTAATGGCCTTATTCTGATGTTGGATGATGCCTATGGACATTCCAACAGCAGAACCTTGAAATCAAGAATCACAAGGATTAAAAAGAAAATTTTGAATAATACTACCTCTGCATCTGAGGAATCCAATCACGATTGCGAGCACGCTTTACAGCCTAAAAATGGATAGTTTAACGCAAACTTCACTTACTAACTTAAATCTCAAGATTGTCTTTTGGAACGCCAGTAGTATCTCTCTCCGAAAAGAAGAACTTCCTTATCTCCTCAAAGATATCGACATTCTTGTGTGCGTCGAAAGCTGGTTAAACAACAAGTGTACCAACTTCCAATTCCCAGGATTTGTTACGTTTCGAAAGGATAGGGTAAGATACTCAGGGGGAGGTGTCCTTCTCCTCATACGGAAAACATTGCGTATAAAGAAATCGATAATCTGACAGTTCCAAATGAATCGGTCGAATTTTGTGGTGTCTGTATCACAAACACCTCTCGGAGCTTCAACTTGTATGCATGCTATAGAGCCCCTAGTGTCGCCTTAAGCCTTGAGAACTGGAAAACACTTTTTGCAAATTTTGATCCAAATCAGAACAATGTTTTAATGGGAGATTTCAATTCTCACCACCACATTTGGAATTGTAATAAGACAGATACTAATGGTAAAAATCTCCTTCAATGTATAAAAAATTCAAATTTTTACATTTACAACACTGACACGCTCTCACATATCGATACACATCGACCTTATTATTTCCAGTAACTCGATAATAGATCGCATCGAAACTCAGGCTTATAGCGACACTTTATGTATTGCTAAACACCCGAAAATCGATTTACCTTCAAAAATCTCTTAAAATCAGATCGGTTCGTACTAATTGGATTAATGTAAACAATGATCTCCAATCAAATTATCTCTCTTTTTTCTCGGCTAATTTTGACTCTCCAAGTCCCAAGAAAAAATACAAATTTTTTGTTGGACCGTCTCGAACGCCATCAAGCAAAATACCCCTCAAAAGAAAATTGTAAACCCGAGAATACACAGGAACCCAGTTTCCTGTTGGGACTCGGAGTGTCAAATTATTAAAGATATGAGAAATAAAGCCTTCAAAAAATGGGAAAAGTCACGAAATCTAAACGACTTTATCGAATTTAAAAGACTAAGGGCCAGCACACGCAAGACTTTCAAAAGAAAAAAGAGAGACGATTTCATTGAATTTGCACAAAGTATTAGTTGTCTCACTAGCCATAAATACGTATGGGACAAATCTAAAATTCTGAAAAACAAATGGGTCAAGGTTGCACCATCACACCTGACTCAAAATCTTCAGACCGACAATAAAATCAAAGCAATAAACAAAATTTGCCCTTCGTGGGTACCGACCAATCCCAATTTTATGCCTACCTGTCTAGAAAACCCCTTCCTTGAATCAGAAATTACCTTTGCTGAATTTAACCTTGCACTCGACAATCGAAAATCAAGTTCATCCCCGGGACTTGATGGTATCGACTACTTCACTCTAAAAAACCTCCCCATCAACTACAAGCTCATTCTCATCGACATCTACAACGAAATGTTTAGAATAGGCCGCTTTCCGAACGATTGGAAAAAATCATTTGTTCATCTAATTTCCAAATCTGACGGAGTCAAGTATCGAGCTATTTCCCTCACATCTTAATTGTGCAAGCTTTGCAATTATTAAAAATAAATTACAATGGTGGATTGAAAAACAAAACATTCTACCAAGCTTTCAGAGCGGATTTAGAAAAGGACAATCCTGTACAGACAATATACTCAATCTAACCATCAAAATTCAAGAAACCTTTAAGAAAAAACAAAATCTTTTTTCTGTATTCCTCGACGTGAGTGGCGCCTTTGACATGTAAACATTGAACTCTTATTGATTAAACTCGCAGACATAGGCTGTCCAGACAAAATGATTAATTTTATTAAATTTCTGACTTACGAAAGACAGATTTCGACTGAAATTTCCAATGAGTTCAGATTATCGTATAAAGGCGTCCCTCAGGGTGGTGTCCTTAGTCCTCTCTTATTTATTATCTATATCAGCTCCATCATGATGGACATCCCTAAAACAGTCACTGTTCTACAATTTGCAGACGATATTTCACTCTGCTCAAAAAACATAAACTCTCTCAAAAAGGCCATGAAGATTATTGACAAACAGCTTTCACACCTTGGACTTGATCTAGCTCCCCACAAAACTGTATTTGTCAACTTTAACCAAAATGGCACTCTTCCTGGCACGACAGAATTAGAAATTAACAGTAATTGTACTATAGTATCCAGCTCTTCCGCCCCATTTCTCGGAGTCATTTTTAACTACAGACTCAATTTCTGCGAACAAATCGACAACATTTGATGGAGATGTCATCGAGCTCTTAATATTTTGAAATTTCTACAAGGCACTTGGTGGGATGCCCATTCCAACGCCCTAATCATATTTTATAAAAGCTATGATCGATCCATCCTCGAATACAGCTGCTTCGCTTATTTTCCTGTACGAAAGGACTACATTAACAAACTAGAAAAAATTCAATACAGCGCCATTCGTGGAGCTTTTGGTTATCGAATCACAACTCCACTGAATGTTATCCTAGCAGAATTCAAATTACCTCCCATCAAGGAAAGAACACGTTTTCTTTGCTATCCCTACCTACTAAAAATTCTCAGTAACGAGAACCTTCTAGTCCACAAAGTTATCAAAACCTACTATAATAAAGTATTAAAAAAAATCAACTGTCAAACACAATCGATTATTTGAAGGGCGCATAAAAGATCTCTTTAATTCTCCTATCCCTATTATTAAGTCTACAAATTACCAAATATTTAACTTCGATTACTCTGTCTTAACCAGTACCATTCCCATCAATACCACAGTTGGAAAATCCCTTAAAGCATCTCCTTCTCCAAACCTTTTGTTACAGGGGCTTTTGAAAAATCAATCATACCTGGAAATCTACACTGACGGTAGCAAAGACAGAAATATGAACACTGCTGGCTCGGCCAGTATTTGCACCAATAACAATGACACGATTGTCAGGAATCTCCATAACTTAACCTCTATTTTTACTGCTGAGTCTCTTGCCGTAAATGATGCTATGGATATTGCTCTCAAAAACACCGACAAGAACATCATTATTTTCTCTGACTCATTAAGCGTTGTACAGGCACTCAAAAACCGTAAACTAGACATAAGAACAAACCCTTACTTATTTTCTATAAGAGAAACATATAAAAAATTTACACAAACAATGTCAAACGGCGCTTCTATTCTTCTATGTTGGATTCCATCTCATTGCGGTATTAAATGATTTAGCCGACTCCCTAGCTAAGAACGCAGCAACGTTTCCTGGAATCAGAGAAAGGCCTCTCGTACCTTTCACTGATATGAAAGCCAGATACAGAAAGATCATGATCAAAAACTCCAAAATCCATTTCCTAAAAATGAGCCCTGATAAAGGCATTTACTACTTTCAAAATTACTACAAAGATGCTTGTCGCCCATGGTTTCAAAATAAAAACCTCATAGCCAAGAATCTCATAGTCACTATTAACCGTTGCCGTGCTGACCACTATAACCTTGCTGCCTCCTTAGCCAAGGTTAATATAATCTCGGACAGTACTTGTACTTGTAAATCCAGCATTCAAGATTTGGATCATATCGATCGTATGAAACCAAAGAACTAAGCTAATTGTAAGTCTATGAAAAGCTGGATTCCCACTTCCTATGAAAACTTCGATCATACTTCACGAACCCCATGTACCAGGCTGTAAATCTATTGTAGCTTTCCTCGAAGAATGTAATATTAAATTGTAAGCTATTATGTATATTTTCTTTCTTTCTTCGTATATATTTATAATTTTTTTTACAGCGAATAAGCCTTGTAAAGAAGATTTGAAGCTTAATAAAGAAAAAAAAAATTCCCAAAACTCTTTTAGGGTTAAGGTAAACATGAAGTTAACCGGAAAAAGACCGGAAGTTGACCGGAAGTACTGTAAGTCTTACAGATAAAAAAGAACTGAGATTAATTAAACAAAGTCAAGTTGTTTATATTTAATCATTACGAAGCAAAAAATTATTTTATTTTTTTAAGGGCTTGTGTAACTGAAAATTAAGATATTTATTTATTTATTTATTTAACCATCCACTTACATATACCATTAAAGGTATTCTACAGAGGCAAAACAAGCTTGCCTGTACGTAGAGCGGAGTACAAAAAAATAAAAGAAAACTTATGAACTATACTTATGTACTAAAAACATGGTCATGTTCATATTTTGTATATTTTCGCGGATTATTTTTACTAGGATTCAAAGTCACCCAGATCGACAATAGGAAATAACTGTATTTGCCTAAAGTACCTTTTCACTTATAAACATTTTTAATTTATTCCTAATTGTAAATTTGCTAAGATATATAATGATCAATTTGGAACAAATATCAAGATACTCTCTAGATACTCAAGATACTTACTACGTAACTTGCCATGCCCGGTTTTTGGTAAACAACTAATAAAATACATAAAATTTTCTTTTTATGTATTAGAACGCGATACAAACACCATGAGTACAATGAAACGGGCATCGCAAGTAAAGTAGTAAGTATCTTGAGAGTTGTTGAGTATCTAGAGAGTATCTTGATATTTGTTCCAAATTGATCAATATATATCTTAATTTTCAGTTAAATAAGCCCTTAAAAAAATAAAATAATTATTTGCTTCGTAATGATTAAATATAAACAACTTGACTTTGTTTAATTAATCTCAGTTCTTTTTTATCTGTAATTTCGTGGAATACATTGTAAAAAATGGATGTATGGGGAAAATAGATGTATGTATATTTCAAGTAAAATAAGGTACGTTATTATTATGAGTACAAAATTCTGCGAGGCACAACTGGGATACCGTCGTTCGTCGAACTAATCTTAAAAAAAAATTATATGCACACATGTACATTCATCAAATCACACACACACTCACATACATACTTTGATTTGCGCAGCGCGCTTTCGTCATAAACAGATTAAATATGCCCTGGTAAAAATAACTTGTTAAATCCGATTTAAAAGATAATAGATTTTAATTGGATTTCTTAATCGGAAATTATTCAATTACAACCAATTTAATCGATTAAAATCTATTTAATCTGATTATAACTTTTAGTCGGTTTTAATGGGATTCAATCAATTGTATTTTTAACAAATTAACATTTTATTTAAAAACACAACTGTTTAAATCCGATTAAGACCGTCTAAAATTTATAATCAGATTAAATAGATTTTAATCGATTAAATTGGTTTTAATTGGATAATTTCCGATTAAGAAATACAATTAAACCCTATTATCTTTCGAATCGGATTTAATAAGTTATTTTTACCAGGGTGGCTTTGCTCTAAAAGACAACATTGTCTCCGCTACTATTTGAATGGCCGGCTCGATATCTATAACTTTGATCCAAATTCGTTCGCTTACAATGCGTCGATCACTGATGCTCTGTGCACGGAGTAGTGGCGTTGGCGCGTTGGCTGGCTTTAGGATCTGTATTGCGGGTACGTCGAAATCGGAGCCACGTCTCGACGGCCAAGTTGACGATGTCTTTTCCAGGGCTACGACTCCCTGGTCGCCTCCTCAGAGCGGCGAACTTTTGATTCGATACAAAAACTAATCGAAGCCAATTAGAAATAAATCTACTTTTAAATTCTTATCAAGGTATTCACTCGGCTTACACCTTCTCGGGTTTCTGCAATTTCTCTCGAGTCGACTGTATTACAAATTTGCAGAGTCCAACCGACCGCTTGGACCTCTCGCAGCGTTCTCCTTTGCCCGGCGATCCGGCGCTTCGTATTCTCTCCCGCACACGCACGCACACACACAAATCGACGCTTGCCAAATCTATTCTACAAAATGTCGTCCGTGGCGCAGCGCGAAATTTAAAACTTCCCCCGACCCATAAGTGACCGTTACAACATCAAACTCGCCTAACCTTTTACTTATTTAAAAGTTAATTTTTTTAGAGATTTCAGTCCTTTTTAGTAAATTTTTATAAGTATTTCATATTTTTTCTAAAAATAAAATATAAGCATCTTTAGAACCCTTTGGCCATGGTTTTTTTATAACATTTTCATCACTAACATGAAACCACTGATTGTTCTGTCATAACGAGTGAACCACCTAGATCTCTTAATCGGCCACTCTGTACACCTAGAGGCTGTCCTCCTATGATTTATTTTTCTACACACCAAAAACTACGGAGCGCACCACTTATACTTCGTCATAGG
The DNA here is from genome assembly GCA_024372645.1 of Trichomalopsis sarcophagae. Lineage (NCBI taxonomy): Eukaryota > Metazoa > Arthropoda > Insecta > Hymenoptera > Pteromalidae > Trichomalopsis > Trichomalopsis sarcophagae. The sequence continues at coordinate 183,313 of QLSS01000195.1, read as the reverse complement.
CCACCCTATACACCTAGATACCGTCATTGAACGATTTTTACACTTAGAGACCAATAACCACGGTGCGAACCATCTAGACCTCGTCATCGGCCTCCCTGTACACCTAGACACCATCCTTGAATGATTTTTACACCTGGACACCAAAAGCCACGGTGCAAAATACCTAGACCTCGTCATCGGCTACCCTATACACCTAGACGCCGTCCTCGTATGATGATGTATTAATTAAATCACACCCGTAGTCCTACTGGTCTGTATGTGTGATCACATCAGTAATCTCACTGGTCTGTATATGTGGGAAAGCAATATATGCGGCTAATTTCACAGTCTTAACACTAGCCGTGTGCGGCTAATTTCATAGTCTGAACATTGTAGGGCTGAAGAAAATCCCGAAACGGATTTGAGCATTTTTGTTGAGACATACTGGCTTATTGTAAAAAAAGCTGCTTTTTTGCCAATATAACGATTAGAAATCATAGTTTAAGAATACAAATATAATTGTACGCCAAAAAAATTCACATACAATAATGTAAATATTTGTTATCATTAAATTGAAAATTCGAGAACCCAATATAGAAGTAAATAGTATCGCGGTCGCCGCAGGCTTCTCAAACTCACCTTCGTGGCGCTACCGCGCCACTTGATATTCGCTAAAGTGCTCCTAAGGAGCGAATTGGAAATTAATAAAAAAAAAATTAATAAATATTTTCAAAATTTTAAAAAGTATCATTTATAAACTGTAAATAACGTTAAAACCTTCCTTATATATATACACACACATTTATATATGTCTATAAGCTACGGCATGTCGCGCGAGCCTTACTCTCGCGCCTCTTCGCGTCTCGTACGGCACAGCGAGCAACCACATGCCTCGCTCGCAACGACAGACGCCGCGCAGACTAGCACATCGCTGGGCCTATTACGTTGACGACGACGCCGACGCCGGATCCTGCAAATATCGCAAGCAGCCGATCGCCGTCGTCTAGCACGCTCATCACCGACCGGCTTCGCTGCATCCAGCAAGCCGTCCTTGCCAGCAGCGGAGATTCCTCCCGACGACGACGCAGCATAGCTGATCGTCGACCTGGCAACATCAGTCCACCACCCAGAGTCACCTTCAACCACATCCTTGGCACCGACGTCCTGGCACATCCGGTACCCAAGGATGTTCAGCGAAGGACTATCAACGCCGATAACCCAAGGCTCCGGGTCGTCGGCATCAGCACCACCAACACCATCAAGGCCATCCCTGAGGGTGACCTTCTCACTCCTTAGGCCTTCCGCTAAAGACTCCTGGACGCTGCGCAGCAACCTCCGGACGAGGTCACTGCAGCCCAGGCGGACATCTTTTTTTTTTATTTCTTCAACCAGCATCACCGCCTATTCAATACATCGCCTAGGGTTTTGCACGACGTCACAATACATACAAACTGTTTTTGTTTCGTATAGAATATTTGTACATGAATATATTAGCAATCATTGCTCCTAACGTGTGTACATGTTTACGGCAATGATATCTTTCTCTCAGTATGTACGCAATGTGTGCATGCGTATCGGTGTTCTTCGCATGGTCTCTTGCCGTAGAGTCGTAAGATGTGCGTGTATATGGGTGTGTCTTAACATTATTTTTTTTTGTTATAATTTATTATTATTGTCTTACGTGAGTCTACTATTATTATTGATTTCTTAACTGATTTTACTTGTCAACATTCGAATTTAATTTTGTTTTTATTCTTATTTCGCCTTACGGTGTCGTTCCTTGTTCTTATCTATTTCATTAATTATTGAATGTGTCAATTACTATACTAATTTGATAGGATCCCGATGCCAAGTATAGTGTTATACTTTGTGCTATCGAGAACATATCAAGGGGCACGATAGCGCCGCTTTGGCAAGAAAAAGTACGAAGTACGATTTGTCGACGGCGTTTAGGTGTTCCTAACCTTAAATTAGGTGTTCCTAACCTTAAAAAAATCTCGATTGCATTCAAATCATTATTATTGCGCGTATGCGCTATAAAAAGTTTCTCACGCGAATAATCGCACGACTAATCGCGCGATTTATTTCAGTAGGGGTTGGCGTAGCAGCTCTGAAGTTGGAACAGGAGGAGATCAAGAGAAATGAATTAAAAGATTCCTAATATTGTCCCTAACCTTACTTTAGTTTTTCAACAAGATCAAAATCTCTAAATATAAAAATGCCAAGTAAATGTTTTTTTGCTATACGCATTGAGATATAAAATAAAAGTTAAAATTATGATTTCCCAAAAAAATGATATTTTAATGCGTATAGCAAAAAAACATTTACTTGGCATTTTTATATTTAGAGATTTAACTACGTTTATTAGGCTTTTTCTTGCCAAGATTTTCACTTTTGAAAAAAGTATTTTTTTGAGTTTTACTATACGCTGTATTCTAGTAGGAAAGATATCGAGTGATTTGCTTATAATAACTAACTTTACTTGTTTTCAATACATTAAAATGCGAAAGAAAGTGAGCATTTTACATAATCTATATTATTTTTTTATTGATTTTGAGCAGTTACTTTTTCTCTGTGCTGGCTTCTATATAATACCTTAAGTTCCTCAATATTAATTTTATCAAAATTTAATTTAAATTCAGCAGATTTTATTGCGTGAGTAACGTTACTTCCCTGGTAGGAATGAGACTAAGAACAGGCTAGAAACTGGCCAGTTCTTAGGATTTTACCTAGTTACTACCTAATAAATGGCCAGTTCTTAGGGACATTTCTACCAGGGTTGTAATGAAAATTTCTAGCAATTTTTTAAAAATAAATTTTATTTTTATAATCTGAACAATAATCTAAAATGAGTAGTCGGACTCAGAGCGAGTCAGACTGGGAAAGGGTTGAGTGAGTGAAGGGTTTAATTAAAACACACGATTTCCCGGTAAAACAAAAACGCACTTGCTATGGCGTAAAAACCCTCACGGGATAGAGGGAAAAGCCGTAGCAAGCGTAAGCTTTATTCAATAAAGGAAAGGAAGCTATACAAAATACAAGACAAGAGAAAGAGACTCTAAGAGAGAGAAAAAGAGAGCAAATGAACTTAATCTACGCACGCAAACGCGAGGTACCTTGAACGCACGCAGAGAGATCTCTCTTACCGCAATTATCGCTAACTCGAACGCCGTCGCCAAGGAAGACGCTGAGTCGCACGCTCTTTGAACGCTGCCGCAGCTTCTCGCCGTGTCCTGGTGGGCTGGCAAGCCGGGCCTGGGGAGTGAGCCTAGTGATCCGCAACCTGCACCAAGCGCGCCTCGACGTCTCGAGGAACCAGACGCTTGGCACCCGGGCAACAAGGGGTGTTGCCGCTTCAGCACTCGCCCCGAAGGAGTCACGTCCAGCACGTGGACACCTTCGCCAACAATCCTTAAAGCTAAGGCCTCGAGGCACACATGCACTGACACACACACACACGCGGTCGCGAGATTCGCCGGTAAACTAATCACTACGTAGAGCAACACGAGGCAAACAATACTCGCTCTGAAAAGAACGAACGTACTGATTCACCTGTACAAACACGAGAGATTACAACGTCGAGACTGTAGAGAACTAGAAGATGCTGCACTGGGTCGCTCAGCGGTCCGGTCGAAACTGAACACGTGTGGAAAGCGCGCGCGGGCCAGCCACCGGCCCGAGTCCCGAGCTGGTGGCGCACGCATCGACGCATGCGCGCACCGCGGAACGTCGCAAGAGAGAGCGCACATCGGCGCGAAATTCAAACTTAAAATATACGGCTACATTCCTTAACCCCTAAAACAACGGCGTGAACATAATCTTTTGATATTGGAAAACGGATAAAGTTAATGTATCATACCTTTTAATTAAATGTTCTTGCATTTTACTAATATTAAATTAAACATTGCATGGGCAAATATTAAATACAATAGCGACTGCAAATACTATAGCAAAAATACCGCAATCAGAATAATTAGTCTGACACTGTACTTGTTCAAAAGATATGCGTAAATTATCTTTATTCGTAAACAGCCTGTAAATACAAATTTTATAATCATTATCAACACACGTTTTGTTAATAGTATCAAAAATTTGTATTACATAGTTTTTGTAGCACAAACAAATTCAGCGTCTTTTTGTAAAAAGGATTTGAATATATTCTTTATGTCCTATCAATAGGTTAAATAATAAACAATCTCTGAAAATTAACTGCAGATTGCATATCAAAAATCGAGGAAAATTTTAAAATTTGGTTGAATTCAAGTATATGGTTATCATTTAATTGACTTTTAAAATTAGAACAATTTCTAATTTCTTTTAAAATGAGTACATATATAGTATCATACATGTATCATAAATTGTCGTACAACACCAAATAATCTATTTTTTATTTTTATTTTCATCAGGTATTTCTGCACTAATTAATTGGTTTGAGTGATTTGCAGCATCATTTTTTTTACCTCTTTTTTAAACAAATGTCACATCGACAGTGATGAATTGTCGTAGAAAACTATAAAATTTTAATACATAACAAAATCACGTCAATATTCTCTCCTAAAATGCCTAAATAATGTAACCCAATTTTTTTCAATTGCAAATAACGATTATTTGTTTATTACAAATCAGTAATTTGTTTATAACAAAGAAACTGACGGTTTGAGGCTACGTAACCAACAAATTTCGATTCAGAATCCCAAAAAACATAAAAAAAACTCCAAGTTACTGAGGGGAGCTCAAAATTTACACTCAGATGGCACCAGCGCCCGGGCTAATAGAGGTATAGTAGCGGTCGTTGGTCACGTGATTCTGCGTGCTGTCAGTATTGGCATCGAGCATCGAGCGTTTGGCCGTCGTCCTGAAAGGTTCAGTTATTTTACAATATGTGAAGTGTAGTGATAACGAGGTTTTTGCTAGTTTATGAAGTACTACACGTGGAATCCTGTTCGATAGTTCTGTCAGTGTTATATTACAAACATCCGTCAAAGTTGTGCAATAGAATGATTTTTGAGGTTAGGACTAGTTATTACAAGTAGGCGTACAGCGCTTCTTAGTGAGATATATAATTTATTGTTTTTGCATAAATAGTGTTATGTTTGTTGTAGTTACTGAAACAGTTTCTCCATAATCTCAATATTCCTGGAGGCTTTGCTGTTTCCCAGCGAACTACCAGTCTGTACCAGCTGCATGAGCTCATGATCGAGCATAACTTCCTCAAGCTCGTGAAAAGCAAGATGTGGCATGTCAAGAAGAGTACGTTCGAGAGTAAAAGCAAGCTCGAGGCCATTCGGCTCGACGACAACTTTTTCTACGATATAAACAACGCCATGCACCGCGTCCCCAGGACACTATCATTGTGCTCGCTTCCATGGCTAAGCTCGTGCAGCTCATCTGCTGCTACGAGGCCTATTACTTCGCTCTCTGCTACATCTACGACTTTGACATCTGGGCACCAGTGTCATCGTTCGGCGGATTCTCATGAACGCAAACGATATCTACCTCGATGGCAATGGTCTACACTAGCTCCAGAAGCACGCATTAATCGGCTGCATGAACATTTGCGTGCTCTACGTGAACGTGAGTGGCATTGCATTGTACCTCGAGGACAACTTTATCTGCGAGCTCAAGGCCTTTGACTTCGAGTTCCTTTTCCAGCAGTGTCAGCTTTACTCCAGAACAAGCTTACACTCTTCTCGCTGCGCTCGCTTGCACGGCAAACAGCTGATCACCTTCCCCGTATGGCAGGTCAGCCTCGATGACCGGCTCAGAGCTCTCTTTCAGCACTAAACCCTGGTCCTGCTGGATCGTACAGGAGCTGACTTCCTGACGCCAGCTAAACGTCAATGAGACCGCCTGCTCAAACTACTTTTTCCAGGACAGCGTCATGAAGAACATCATGGTCTCGGACTACTTGCTCAGGATCTCGACTATCCTCTTGACCATCCTGATGCTGCTCATGTATGTGGTGCTGGCTTTCATCTTTCTCGAGCCAGTGCGCATTGGGGCGTACTCGTGCTACGGTGTGCGCTTCTAGACCAAGGCAGCCGCGCCTGAAGACAAGGACAACCTCTATGACGACTACGTCTGCTACAACTTCAAGAACAAAGAGTTCGTGCTGCACAATCTGGCAGTCAAGTTGGAACATAGCATCGCAGGGCTACAGCTCTGCGTGCACCACCAGGACCTACCCTGACTGCGCGCTGCAGCGCTCTCCGAGGCCTCGATGCACATGGTCATCGTGCTGATGCATCCTTTAAGATACGTGAGGCAGGAAATGGAGAATGGCCTCAAGCCAAGGCTCTACCTGCACATTGCTTTTATCCTGCGCTTGGTCGATGAGACGCTGTCAAGTCACATAAGAAATATTTCGAACATTCGACAATCTGACCACTTTCTCATCTTCATATTTATTTTAGGTTGTGTTGTGCAGTCTTCCAGCTTTTCTAGAATATTTTCTTTAGATGTGAGGATTGCGTATAGCTGTACATGTAGCAGGCAAGTGAGATTTCAATATTCTAGTTATCAATTTGTTGATTCTAAAGTAGTTTTGTAGTTTTTCAGCTCATAAAATAAACGTGAAAAAGAAAATGGCGTGCAGATTATTATGTCAGTGATCAACATCGAATACTGAAAGAGGGCCTAGTTCGTGGTTTTCGCAGCACATAGGTGGCTGAAAACACGCTTAGAAGATTTTTGAGAGGAAGACCATTATCATCGTCAACGTCAGTCTTAGAGGTTGACTACATCCAAGCAAACAACGAGTTGATCATCTTTCTGGGGCTACATAGGACTAAAAAATCCAACAACTAGTATTTCGTGACTATGCGTTAAGTATATTCCAATTCCTATATACTTTAAGAATAATAATCTCAACATTTGCAACTAATGTGTAAATTAGTATTAAATTCATATATTATGAAATTAATATAAGAGATAGATGCCCGATATTGAAGACTCGTAGTATGGTTATTTTTGCATTTACGGTTATTTGCAGCAAATTGTGCAACTTTACGAAGGTGACGCACTTTTATGTCAAATTGTACATATTATGAACTCAATATTTTAAATTAATCATCGTTTTTCGATATAAGGAGCGGAAAATACGATTGAATATACGCATGTAAGATCGCATTTTATGTACACTATATTAAAAGAATATTTCCAGCTAAAACAGTTATATTTATACAAAAATAATGGAAAAAATTAAAATTTTCTTCACGCCGAGTAATAATGGGTCGATTTGAGTCATAAGTATCGTATACTATTTTATAACATCTGCCTGGACTAAGTCCGCTATGTCACAACTATCCGTGACATAAACAGTCCTGTACTGCACCGTGCAGTTAGCGTCCGAGCATAGCGAGGACGATAAAGCACGGTGCAATAAAGGACTGTTTAGGTCACAGATAGGCGTGACTTAAACGCGGACTTAGGTCACGCAGTGCTATAAATCTAATTTTACGTTAAAGGAGTAGTACATTATGCAAAAAGAGGAAAAAGTAGCAGATTTTTTCCGCGGGTGGGTTTCCCACAGTAATCCCTGTTGAAAATAATGACGTCATTTATGGCTACGATTTGGAACCATTTATGACGTCATTATTTGCAACAGGTTGTACTTCATAATACTTATACTCTTAAATACTTCGAAACTGATAAAGTGGTTGCCTATATAGGTGCTACCATCCGGATGGTAGTACGGGAAATGGGGGTTAACGCCAAAGAATTATTGTTTTTTATTTATCTTCTCTAAAATTATTAAAAATTATTAATTTCTTGGACATTAGCCCCCATTTTCCGTACTACCATCCGGATCGAACAGGCGCCGATGCGTGGCACGTTATCCGCGCGGACTGAGAGCCAATCGGGCGCGAGCAAAAAGCGCGGGCCCGACGAGCGCGAGAGGAGAGTGAGCGCGAGAACGAGCGGGAAATCCGCCAGTTTTCTCCCGACTGTCCACGAAGTACGTCGATGTTTGCGAGAGTTACGTATTCTCCGTATTCTCCTTTGCTCGTCGACATCAGGTCGACGATTAGAGAAGAATTGGGAGAGACTCCGAGTGCGCGAGAATGGGAGTGTGTTATACTATGAAGTACCAACACCCGACGAGCCAGCGACCATCTCGATCTACGAGGAAGGAAGCCAGCTCGCTCTCCATCACCATCCAGAAGACCCGAGCAGCCAGCAGCCTCGGCGTGGGAGAGTCGAGAACATCAGCCGCCATCAGGCCTATGAGAAGCCCGGGGAGACGACTGGAACACCGACGACCACCAGGAGCTTGGAGTGAGAGAGAGAGAGAGAGAGAGAGAGAGAGAGAGAGAGAGAGAGAGAGCACGTAGAGCAGGGAGACGCGCGCGGCAACACCGAAACCAATCGGGTGAGCGACGAACGCGAGATTCGCGAATAAATAAGAAAGTTACAGCATAAACTGCTTGAGTTCTGAGTAATTTTTCCCTCTGTTTCACCTCCTCTACTGACCAAGAACCCCTCCCGCTCTAAACTATATCACAGCTGAGCTGCGGGAAGATTCGGTGGCGCGAGAGTGCAGGCGCATATAAAAGACCTTGCAGTCTTGACAATTCAGTCATTTGGCGCCCCTTTGTCAGAAGAAAGCCTGCACTGTCGCTAAGCCGAGGAAAACACGCGGATGGTGTCGAGAAATATTACAGGTAAAACGCAGCACAAAGTAAGCCCAAGCAAGCTACAGCATTTCAGTATGTTTCGCTTATACACAAGTTTTTAGATTACATACCTTTTTCTAGTATAGATAATTATATGTATTTCGTATATACACGAGTATTTAATCATTAATCAATATCTCATTATAAATAATTAGATTAGACAACACAGAAAAAGATGCACTAGTATCAGCCAGGACAAATATGAATACCCTAGCGAAATAGGTGTTCAATTCATCCGTGAAGCTATGTAAATCCTCTTAAGCCTTTGTGATCAAATCAAGACTCCGTAATTCGTTCTAGACGTTCTTGTTGTTTTCTGAAGCATCGAAAACTCTATGTTGAATAAAATTCTTTCGCGCTTGATTTGTATATTGTTTAGCCTCGGCAATGAGAAATTGATATTCCGTCCACAGTTCGTAACGTCGTCTAGTGCCTCGACGGGCATGTCTGTGTTGCCTTCTTAAAGCTTCTTATCAAATGTATAAATATCTCAATTCGGTGTCGACCCATGAAGGGTAGTCTTTCTGTCTCGGTTAGAATTGTTTCAGCGGAGCAAGTTGGTCAATGACAGTCATGATGTACTGACTAAGATGTTCTAGTCGGGTGTCAACTCCGCTTTCGGAGCAATTGACTGACGACCAGTCGATTTAAAGTCCCTGTATATAAAATTGTTGAGAGCAGGGGGCTCTATCGCCTGATATTGAATTTCAACGACTATGATGTTGTGGCTGCCTTGAAAAGTCGCCAGTAAATTGCTCGCATTTAGCATTAAGTTGTCTTCGCCAGTAAAGATCACGACAATCCATGTGTGATAATTCTTGACGTGGAGTCTCGCTATGATCTACTAATTTTAAGTTCAGTTCACAGGCGAGTTCTCTGATAAATTCTGCGTCTTACGAGATCGACCGGGCTACACACCTCCTTCCCGCTTATTCCTATCCTGACGGAGAAGCGAGTAGCCGTTAATCTACGCGAACACTTCATAAACCTTGTTCGCGAAGCGTTTCTCAGTCACACCAAAGAGATAGAAGAAGGGACAAGTAGCCGCAAGGTACTGCTGAAACATCTCCACATGCGCATAGAGCGAGGTAGCATTGAGGAAATTCGTTCAGTGCCCTGCTCCCTGCCTCTCTCATGATCCTTTGGCCTAGTCAATTTTTGATGGTAATAGCGATGCTATTAGTTGCCTTGGTAGTCGTGGCTTTTCTATCGTCGACGTTTTTGTTACAATCATTGTCATCGTTGATTTTGCTACCATGGGAAGCTGCTATAGCGTGCAGATCCGCAGGTGAGGTGAACTCTTGCGTATTTTCACTGTCTCCCCTTTTGACCGACACTTTCAGCGCCATCATCATCATCAATATTACTAATACCAACTTACTTATGGTAAGTTCAGTTTTCTGTAGAGGTAAGATATACTGTGATATTGTGGATTTTAACTAGGTTGGCAACTTTAGGAACGCGAGTATGACGACACGGAGTAGATCAAAATTTGCGTCTCTCTCATTTTCGAAATTACTTATTAAACGTTGATAAAATGCACTGAAACTTTAGGTTAAGGAAGTGCTTAATTGCGTAACCTTTAGACTCTTATTATATTGTGCTTAAAAATACACGTTTTCAACAGATAGCATTCGTTGTCGTTGCCTCCACTTTTGAAATAGCATCAGCTGTTGAGCTTCTTGTCCATGGATAAAGCTGATCAGCGGATCTAGGCGTTTCCTTAGCCGTTAGTCCTGAACCTTTTGAGGCTATTCTCCTTTGTAATTTTATGCTTTTTTAGGATTCCTCTTCTTTTCAGGCATGCATGCATGCTCAGCAGACATGCTGTTTATTACTGTATTCTAAATCTATGCAAAATATTATATTGAGTGACAATATTCAGGGTGTACGTTTTTTACTTATTTTGACAGTTCCTTATATTTAAATTTCGCGGCATGTACTCTATACTACGAATCGCGAAACGACTTGTTACCTACTCATACCTCACTTAGTACATACAGTGCATATAGCTCGCTCTCAACGAAGACTAGCACGTCCAAGACTACTCACAAAGAATAGCACATTTTCATTCCCTGCTCCGAAGAGCATATCGGAGTTTTAAGCTTTTGGCGTGAAGACTAGCATTTCTCGCAAAAAAAACACGGTACATAAGAACATTCAGATTGCAAAGAGCAAGTTAGTGAAAAAATTATTAAATCATCCTAAGTTTTTCTCGTTTAATGATTTGAAAAACAAAATGTTCAAATTTAAGCAAGTTTTTAAGATAACCTCCTAAAACCTCATGTATACTATCTCCAAACCTAAATATAATAAGCAAATGAGAAATTAAAGTTAAACTAAATCTAACACTAAAACTGACTGCTATTCACTCAAGACTCGCGACTCATACTGCTGCTCTCCGTAACGGCAATGATGCTGCAGGGCCTCTGCTGCTTTGGTTGAGGGCGTGACTTGGAGTGGATTGACAAATCTTGACGAATCTGAATGATTCCGCGCGAACTAACAAAAATGTTCAAAAAACGTTTAATGTCAAATTTTTGGACGTTGAAATGAAAAGTTGGAAAAATGTTTGTTAAACGTTCGCATGTCCGACTCATCTACAATTTTGTCAAATTGTAAAACGATTAAATTACGTTTTGTGAAAGTGTTTAAAACGTTTAACATTGGAAAATTATCAATTAAAAATGATATCTAAAATAATTTAAAAAAGATTTAGGCCAAAGATGCAAAATTGGAAGGACCTAGATCTTTTTAAAAAAAAATAGAATAAATTTATTCAATTACTTTTTATCCATCCATTTCCGAAATTTTATAAGCGTTTTAAATATGTTTAAGAAACGTAATTCAAACGTAGTTTAAACGTTTTATTATCTGTATAAATTGCAGATGAGTCGGACATTCGAATGTTTATAAAACGGTTTCTTAAAGTTTTCCAACTTTTCATTTCAACTTTCAAAAGTTGGAATCCAAGCGTTTTTAAACATTTAAAAAATTTTCTGTGTGATCAGGGATTCCTTTTTCTATATTATATATTGGGAATAGAAAACTGCAACGTGCGCTCTAGTGTGATGGATGATACTTTGCTGCAATAGTTGGTTTGTAACACAGGTTATATACGTGTGTGTGTGCGCGCGCTGGTGGTCTGCATAGCGAGAATTTTTTAATTATTTTATAATGCTCGTCAATTTGAAGTGAGTAAAACAATGCTCAATTTGTGTATTTTTTATAACAATATTTTTATGCGATTTTTCTTGTTTTATATATTTTTGAAAATTATAATTTATGCTTTAAAAAATCGTAATCTATGTGTCTATATGAATAAAAAATATGCAATATAGTAGAGATACAGATTCAATAATACAAAAATTCATCCTAAGGATTATTTCTGAAAGTATGTATTGATTTAATTAAAGGAAAGTGTATTTCTCTGTTAGTGGTGTAAAAAAGTAGGGAGTGCCTAAGGCTAGTTATTATCTACCGCACCCTTATAGCAGCTTGGTAACTTCAGATACTGTTCAGTATTCCTGGATAAGTTTTGGAACGACCTGCTATTCCAAATCATATTGACTTCGCCATGACGAAGGAAAGTCCATTTAAGTACATAAAATTACATGATTTTTATTTAGTAATAACAAAAGTACAAAAATTTGTAAGTTATATTATTTTGCAAGATTTTTTAGTGATTTAAAATTTTGGTTTGAAAAATTACTAGTATGCATCAACTTCTATTTTAATATTAAATATAAAATAAAAATCCCGACGCTTTGCTTGAAATTTGTTTATTCTACAGAATAATAGATCAAGTAATAAAATGGATTCAGCAACTACATTATTAGACTATTCTTCATCATTTCCTCCATGCACTAAGGGGAACACTAACTTAACTCAAGAATGTATCGAGCAAGAGAGAGAACCGGAATGGTTAGAAAATGAAGTGGCTGGAATCAGAATTTGGCAATTAGTTGGAATGGTATTGTCAGTTATATTAGCTGTAACAATAATGATTTGTTGCTGTATTAGATTCAGAATACCAAGGACGAAACAAGAAATAGAGGCCGATTATATAAGGAAAAAATTAACGCACAGTTTCAGGAAAGAATTAGCTAAGATTAATGATAAAGAAATGGATGAAATGGACTTGAAAATAGGTAATTTTTCTGATATAATGTATATTTTATTCCATGTCAATAATTAATCCTTTAAATTCAAAAAAGTATTATTATTAATATTGGAAGTTTGTACAATGAATACTAACAATATATTAATATTATACTCAAGATGCTTTTATTAATCATAACAATATAATAATGTTAAATGTGAGTTTCAAATTTAAATAAAATATAATTTCTAATATAAGAGAAGAAATTTTTGCTATAATTATCGAATCACATTAACTATATAAAATCAATCATAAATGAAGTCAACACCGAATCAAAGCCGAATACTCGATTGCATATAATAAATACTGGAACTGCCAATTTAAAGCCATCAACCACCGGAATCCTGAATCATTCTTTCCCAAAGTTAATAGATTTTTCCGACCTAAACCACAACGAAAAATAGACAGACTTGAAGTTGCTCAGGAAGATTGCCAGCTGCTCCAGCGAGCTCAGTGCGATATTAATAATCTTCCTACTATCAACAATAAACTCGTAGTCGAAAATCCGACAGATATCTTGAACGTCTTTGGCGCTTATTATGAGATAATTAACTCTCCTTGCTTTACTAACACCAACATTCAGCTTTAAGGCTCATGTCGATAACGTATAAACTAAACTTATTGAAACTTTTGAAAACAACATATCTAATAATGTCACAATCACTAACTTCAATATAGCAAACCCAGCGCATAACCCTTCCCAACCCGATGACACTATTTACTAACACCTATAAAACCCAATTAATTTTCAAATACTTGCCAAACAAAATATCTTCTGGTCTCGATAATATCCCACCTATCGTACTCAAACATCTTCCTGTCAAAATTATCAAAGACAACATTGTACTCTTCAATAACTGCCTAAATACTTGAAAAAAAGGTAAACCCGATAACGAGGCCTCAAGTTACTGACGGATTAGCCTAACCCCGGCTATAAGTAAAGTTTTCGAAATAGTCATAAATCACACACTTTAAGCGTACACAGATCGAAACAACGTGCTAACAGAAAATCAGTTCGGATTCCGATATCAGATCTCTACTACTCACGCGCTGCATAAAGTCACTAACGATATGAACACGCATCCCCACAACGGCCTCGTCGTCGGTGCTTGCCTCGTTGATCTTGAAAATGCCTTTGATTCGGTCTGGATGTTCGGCTTGCTTTTTATTCTTTCGTAACTGAATTTCCCTATTGACCTTATCCAACTAACTTGGAACATGACAATAAATCGCAAATTCGTGACCTACAATGGCGATAAAATTTCCAGTCTTCTTTTCGATATAATTGAAGGCCTTATGCAAGACACCGTTCACTCACCAGAACTCTTTAACATTTTCACATATAACATCCCTATACTATTCCGACTCAATAAAGGTAACACGTACTCGGTAGCTTTTGCGGATGATTCTATCATTCTTGTTGCCGATAAATCCCCATCGGTAGTAGAAAGTAAACTTGAATATCTAGTAAATAAAGTTAATCAGCATTATTCGCTTTGGAATCTCCGTATAAATCCGTCAAAATGCGAAACCATTCTTTTTGACAAACCACTCCGATTTCTCACGTCTAAAATCCGAACTGAAATAAAAAATTTTAAAGTTAACATTCATTAAAATAATTCAAAATACACAATTGAGCACAAAAAAGTTGTCAAATATCTAGGAGTCCAACTCAACTACCTTCTCAGACTAAATATTCATGTCAATACACAACTAAACAAAGCTAAAAATGCCTTTAGAGCCCACAGAAGACTCTATTTTAATAAGTCAATGCCAGAGAAAGCCAAGGTCATTTGTTACTTGCTTCTTATCCGTTCTATCCTAACATATGCTGTACCAGTTTGGTGAAATCTTAGGGCCTCATTAGCTGAAAAACTTCGAAAGGTCTCCGTGCGTCATTGCATCTATACCGTAAATCAGATAGTAAATATTTTATCAGTAATAGGCAACTGTACGACCGAGCCAATGTACCTCGCATAGACTCTTTTATGATTAAGTTAACACGCGACTCTTATGCGAACATTAAACATATCGACAATCGCTATATCTAAAACAATTCAGTGTACCCAACGAGCCCGACTGTATCGGATAACATTTATATGTATATTTGACAAGTATATCTATATATATTGATCGGTGCGTGAAATTACCAGCACAATAACTAAATTTCGTCCAATTTTTACCATTCGAATATCATTTAAATCGGTATTTTTTGCATATTAAAGTGTTGTGCATAATGCGGCATTTGTAATGTGAAAATAGGAAAGATCCTTTGAGTCTCGTAGCGACCCTCGTAAATGTGGCTCATGTTTTTATGATTACGGGCGAGCGTACTATAATTCGGTGCGTCTTGGTTCACGCGCTAGTCTTCACCGCACAGACGAGCGTGCTACTCTTTGTCTGAAACCCGGTTTTGGAGTTAGTTTTCGCCGCATGGAAGACAGAGAGTTTTCTTGCGATCATTCGTTACAAGTCGTGAAATGAGCTAGAGTTCGCAGTTAGCTGAGTGGTGCCAGTCTTCGTTAGGAGCGTAGATATGACTTTTGTCCACTGCTAGTTACAAATGACTAAAAAATTGATTAGAATCAAAAGGAGTCAATAGATTTCAATACGGATAACAAAAATTGAGTCGATGGTTAATACCAAACTTTAGTTTCTATTAACTTTGCTCATCCTCTTTTGTATAGAATTTCATCAATTCCTATATCGATTCTTATATCCATTCTATCGATTTTAATCAAGTTTTTATGCAAAAAATGAGATTCAGATATATTGCTTAGAATTTAATTGATAATTTAATCAATTTCTATTGACCATTTTTAACAGGCTATAGGTTATTTCTCATAGCTATTTCGTAGTTTCTAGCCCATTATGATTATTCGAATTTCAACTAGAGATGATCTACTGCTGATATGCTGCATTTATATATGCACAAAGTTTATTATTCAGCTATAAACATAATTATAAACCGTATATTTTATTTAAAATTTACTTATTAAATATCTTATTTCTTAAAAGAAAAATGTATAATATGTTATTTTTATTAACATATAATATTACAAATTTATTTGGCTAATCAAATCATTCAACAAATTGAAATGATTTTAATGTAAATCTGTAAGAACATAACTAAAACTTTTTGCTATCTGCTGGTAAAAATATTGGTCAATGGTAAAGTTTCTGCTAGGGTATTAATTTTTATTCATTAATAATTTACAACTACTCATAATGATTATTCCTTTTTTTGTTGAACAGCTTTAGATCGCATACGTGAAGTTTTCAGCGCCGCAGAGACACTCAATTCGCAATCACAAGACAAAATAATCTACAAAAAGACAAATTCAGGATTGAGAACGAAATTTAATGCGTTTTTCCATGGTATGCGAGTTAGGTTTAACAAAGATGAGTCCATAGAATTTAATGCTATGATCTAGATTTCCTCAAGTGCTGCAATCACTTTTTTCTTTTTCAATAACCATAAATATACTATATTTAGTAGTACTTTAACTATTTTTGTATTTTCAAATAATTTTGACAAACGTTTTGGATTGTTTGTGTGTGTGTGTATATATATATATATATTAAATTTACAATGTTTAATAAATGTACAAGTAACATATTAATAGTTTAAAACAACAAATGATTATTATACAGTGTATACATTTTAGAAGTCAAGCATATTTTACATACAATTAATTGCACAATATTTTCACAGTATGTTATTTTATTACAGTATTACATTAATATTTTAGAAGTAGGAAAATCATCCGATAATGCAATAGAATCATATAGTAATTATTGGTAGCTAACATTTAATACCATTTTACCAATTGAAAAAGAAGCATTTGCATTTTTATGTATGTGCGTTATGTATCATGTGTATATTTCAATGTATTGCGTCAGTGAATCTTACTTTTTAACATATTTTATTATAAATAAAACAGCCTTCCATGCAATGTTAAAATCTAAATTTGATAAGATATATTATTGATGTCTGAGATATTATTTCATCACACATTAAACTACTTCTACAAAACTTTAATAAAATCTGCTTTGTACGTGACATTCATTTTATAGCTATAAACTTTAATTATAATGTATTGTTTACAGTGCTGGATAGTGCAAAAAATATGCCTGTCCATATTATTAAATGTATGACACGCATACTTGTGTTGAATTATTTTGAAAATTTTACTCATCACATACATTTTTTTTTATTATCATCTCTATCTTTGTAACATTCAAACTGATTAACTTACATCATTTAATTATATCCTACTCTTGTATCACATATATTTGGTAAATTTTATTTTTATGACAATATACGCAACTTCCTCTTTAAATAATGCAGGTTATTTTATTATTTCATTTGGTTTGTTAACCAACAATCAACCGAATAGATATAATTTAATGACAATAGTCGGTATCAATAGTGTTATTCTATCACGGACGACTAAATAAATTAATAATTTAAAAGAATTTCGTTGGATGAAAGATACAGTTCATTGTTACAATATAATTTTTTCATTTAGTACTATTACATTATATCGTCGATCCCTACGAAGAGTAGTACGGTTCAGATTTGCCGCGAAGACAAGTTTCAGATCTTTCCCACATGAAAAAATCGAATTATTTTGGAGAAAAACAAATAGTTATTTTGATAAAAATTATAAAATTGCAATATTTTTAAAGTTTCCAAATAATTTTTCAAAAATTTCGTAATTTAAATAGTTGTTATGAGATTTAGTATTAATTTTTTTCTTCCAATTAAAGTTTTCAATAAAAATTTTTTTAATTTCGAAAATTTTCAAAAGGTTTTTGGCATCTTGGAAATTTTGCAATTTTATTAATTTTGATCGAAATTACTATTTGTTTATCCCCAAAACAATTGGATTTTTCATGTGAGAAAGATCTGAAATGTACTAGTCTTCGCGGCAAATCTGAACCGTACTAGTCTTCGTAGCAACCCTGAGCCTTACTACTCTTCGTAGGGACCGACGATATTTGAGTATAAAAAAATCTTCGTGCATATTATATGATAAATATGGTTGAAAAATATGCTCAAGATTGTTTGATACAATAAGAAGCGTGATGAAAATAATCAATAATCAGATTATAAATTGCCTGGTAATATTACGATTTTTCTTATACAAATATAGCACTAGATATTTGTTATTAAAAAAGAGTTTTTTAAATTATGAAGGGAGCTTACCGCGTGCTAGACGTTATTCGTACCGCTCTAACGCCTTTTTGTTTATTTTTTATATGATTTTGCATGACCTCTATGTGACCCAGCAGGATCCTTATAAAGGTGTACTTACTGTATCGGGTGACCAGTAAATATCTCAAAAATCATGTGTTTAATTTCTAAATAATTTATCTTATAAAATATTCCGAGCAGAATTTAGCTATTTACTATTGTTTTTTTACTGATAGTGCTTTTATCATATAATCCTGCAGGATTTTGTACATGAAATTTTCCAGCTTAGGTTATAGGAATCTCATGGGGATATCGTATAGGAAATTATGAATGTATTTTGCGTTTTTTACCTACAGGATTACCTTCACGAATTTGTCAAAAATTTTCTTGCCAAAACTACTCCGCATGACTTCCTATAGAAATTCTATTTGTTATTTATTTATGTAAGAAATGCTAGCATTAATATACATCTATATTAAATGTTATTATCCATATGGTACTTCTATAAATCACCACAATGTTACTAGTGTCATTTTATGAAATGTATTTTTTACACCGAAATGGAATCCCTACAGAAAATCCTGCAGGAAAAACGCAAAATACATGCAACATTTGCTACAAGATATTCTGTAAGATGCTTGCAGGATAACCTGTAGAGGAGTTACACAGGATTTTTCCGTAAGGTTGAATTTGCTAAGATCAACTACTTAGGTTTACTTGGATTTTTAGATAATCGAAAATGCATAAACATACAAAATATTTACGATCTTCTTTTCTCATATAACATGGATTGAATTAGAATGTTTGCTCTTCAAGTTCGATTCACATGGTGCTGGTACGTGTTGGCTTGCTGTATCAGATCGATTCCACATACTTATACCCCATTCTGACTTTGGAGTGCGTTTACAGCAGGACGTTTACCACACGATTGGAGCAGCGATATTAAAAAAAATACAATGTTAAAAATATTAGTTTAGTGTAGCCCTTTTAATTCCTTGGAACATTGAAAAGCGGCTTAAGTTAATATCTCTTATTTATAAAATGAACGTATTACATAAAAATGATACCTTTACACACAGACACACGCGCGCGCGCACGCACACATACACATGTGTGTGCGTATGTGAGTGTGTGTGTATGCGTGTGTGTGAGCGTGTGTGTAAAGGTATTGTACAAAACACGTATAGCACTACAGCCCTCTGAATATACCGCTCTTCATTCGGAGCTCTCTTACCTCTGTTACTTATTCGCAGTCTATCTCTAATTATCATTTTTATGTAATACGTTCATTTTATAAATAGGATATATATATATATATATATATATATATATATATATATATATGTGTGTGTGTGTTTCTCTGTGAAATCGAAGATGAACATTTTAATTTATGTCCAAATTCTATACATATGTTCTATTGAACGCGATTCCTTCATTTGGCCTCGGGTTCTAGCTGGTCAAAGTTGAAGTTTTAAGCAATTTTTAAAGATTTTTAAAGATTTGTAGCTTATTAGGGATGCATTTTTAACTAAAACTATTCATATACTTTATTTGGGAAATATTCTGAATTTTTCAATAAAAATACTTTTAAAGCCCTATATGTAAGTTAAGGCTACCTTATTTGCATTTTAAACCTTAAAATATAATAATCTGAACGTTTTATCCGGATTCCAACAACCTCAATGCAGTAAAAAGATACCTTTTTATAGTAAAAAAGTAGCTGTAAAGTTTCAGAATCGGCCTGACCTTCTACTAAAAGTTATGTTGAAAACAAACATGATATAATGGCTATTAAGTGGTTTTACATGCAAATTTGACACTCATAACCTAGTAAATTTCATGTCTACCGATACTAACACATGTTGGTTATTTGCAAAAAGCAATTAACTAAAAAGTTAAGTACGTATATTAGGCATATCTGAACATATTTCAGTATTTTATTTAATTGCATGTAAGTATTTAGTTCTGAATACTTACTCTTAAATACTTTGAATGTGTTAATTTTCTAGGCACTAGCCCTCATTTTTCACAGGTATATATAGTTTCAAATTAAATTTAATCGTTCACTTTGAGTAAATTTGACCAGGTTTCGATTAACACATTTACCAACGAAAATGGTGAACTTTCTACCAGGGATATTTAGTTCTAAATATATTTATACTCTTAAGGGGCGGCCGTATCTAAAAGTGCCGTTTTTATATTAGGTATATGCTTTCTAAATAAAACTTATAATAGCAGAGCAGTTCGAAAAATAATTTTAACAAAACTAGAAGTCAATCAGACTTTTAGTTTTTTTTTTTCATTGAAAATACGAAATGTCCTGTGGCGTCGTTGCAAAGGTTTTCACCAGGCCATCCATGAAATACTGTAAATTGGTTAAAATAAGTGGCTATGTTTAGGCACTACCATGTGGACGCTACTTCGGAAAATAAAGGCCAGTGTCTATAAAATTAAGAAATATAAATTATTTAAGACTATAAGTATTGAGAACTAAATATGTACATGCTATTAAAAAATTACTGAAATTGCGTACAAAATTTTCCGAATGCATTAAGAATTTCAACATTTTTAATACATCTTAAAATTACGTGATACAACGTTTGCATCACAAAACAAATAATATAAAAATTACACTAAGAAATGAGTTATTTTAACACACCGCAAAAGTACGATAATAATTTTAACAGGAATGCGAAAAATATTCCAACAAAATAATTATTATCACGATAAAAATATTATATTAATAATAATGATGTTTTTTTGCCCCGATTGGATATATATAATTTAATTACACAATAAACTAAAAGAACACATAACTAGAAAAACAAAAAGATTCTAATTTTTGGCGTACAAATAATATGACGTATACAGTAATAGGAGTAATCTCTTGGATCTTGTACAATGTATAGTTCAATATACAGCACATTAAATAATTTACTACCTTATTAACAAGCCTTTTCAGAAAGAGTACCAAATTTCATCTAAAACATTAAAGGCTCAACTCGCGACATGCAATTTAGACGTTTCAATTCTACACTTTCAGTTTTTTAAAAGTGGGCGTGGATATATATTCTAATGTTCTTTAGAAGACAGTCGTAATATTTACTCAATGTTATACGATTAATTGTTATTCATTAATTGAGGAAGTATATAGTTTTATTTATTGAGGAAGTCGAGGTGTTTGTTTTCTCCTTTGGTCGTTTGATCGTACATAGAAAATCATGTTTGACGACTTTTACAGTCTATTTATATTGAAGGATAGCAATATATTTATTCAGTTGTTTGTTGATGTAAAAAATACTGTATAATATTAAAATGAGTTTTTTTATTGACATGTGAACTACAG
This sequence comes from Trichomalopsis sarcophagae, assembly GCA_024372645.1. Lineage (NCBI taxonomy): Eukaryota > Metazoa > Arthropoda > Insecta > Hymenoptera > Pteromalidae > Trichomalopsis > Trichomalopsis sarcophagae. Next base: position 161,951 of record QLSS01000195.1, on the reverse strand, counting down.
TGTTTTCTACTGATTTATCATGCGACATTTAATTATGTTTCTGTTTACATATACTCAAATGAATAGACAATGTAAATACATTAACAAAAATTCTTCGTTTACACATTTGACGCTACATCGTGCTAGATAACATTTTATGCCTACAATTTAAAAACATAATCTACGTCAAAAGAACATATATATTTAAATTTTCTTCTTTCCATACATTTATTGTCGCATGCTTGATATAATAAGACACATATATGTATATGTGCTTTGTAATTAGTAATCATGCAACGGGGTGAACATCACATCAATTCTCATAAAGCAGTAAGAAATTGAGGGACTAGAAGGAAACGATAAACAAATTAACGTTCCTCATTTGAACAGACGGTAACCAATAATAAAATCATAGTGATCATCCGGTTAGGAAGATATAATGTGAACAACAAATTTAGCCTTTATAACAGCATCTTAGTAAAAAAGAAGCCAATCTAGAAAAACAGTCTTCAACAATCGTTTGTCTAGGCGTGTCTTCACGATATTTTGTTTCTCCACCATGAAAATTTTATCTTGGGAGTTGGATATTGAAAACTTATCACTGTATGAGGTATGAAGGAAAGAATAGGTAAGAAGTTGGCGGCACAGCTTTTGACCTTGGATTGTTGTTTGGTCTGGTTATCTTGTTGTACGACAGATTCATTTGTTACTTTATTCTTATGCAAATGTTGCTGCTGTTGAACGTGATGGGGGTATTGATGATGGCGATAAATTTTTTGGTTGCGTTGGTAATCATATTTGTCATTGTTATTACTGTTATTTTGGAAGATTGGAGAAGGATGAAGACAAGAAGCGCTAGGCTTTAAGAGATCCAATCGTTCTTTACCATGCAGCGTGGAGTTGATTTTGGCGCTCTGCATGCATTCTGGTATTGTATCGTTGTTGTTATCGCTACTAGAAAGCTTAATGATTTTTGAGTGGAGAGGCGAAATAAGAGCTGGTAAGCTATTCAGAGACTTGAGAGAAGCTCTGCGATAAACTTTGGATCGAGTTTTAGCGCTCATTAGTTGTGGTGATGAAGTTGACCGGATAGATTTTTGTGAATACATTGACGTTGAATATAAAGAATAATATGAGAGGGGCGAATCATTAGCTGTAAAGGAGGATAAACTTAAGTTAATTGTGAGAAGCTGGGGACATGTTTGCAAATAATAGGAAGGCGGCAGAGAAGATGAGGAGAGGGGTAGGGAAGAGGAAGCAAGGGTATTCGCCTCGTCAAAGCCGGCGGCATGGGCGCTGTAGTTGCTGCAACAAGCAATGTCTACCGGCGACGGGGCGTCCATGAACCCTCAGCTCGGAAATTTGGAGTAGAACGCGCAAGTTAGGTCGTAGTTTTTAAAGCGACAATACTGTACATCGTTTCGCACATAGTCCACTTCAAAACCGAAATTATCAGACTGTTCGAGTTCGCGTGGACAGTCTGCCGCCACTGATTCCTTGTTGGCGAAGATGCTGACGACGAATTTCCCAGGTTTAAAAGTCCTCAAAACGCGCTCGATTACCTCCCCGTACGAGGCTTCAGGAATGTTGGACTCGAAGGAGACATATGAAAAATCCGGCTCCGGTGTTATATGGATAGTCATATAGCTTCCCTGCAAGAAAAATAAACACATATGAAGATTTTGCAACGATTAAAAAAATTTAAAAAAAAGAAATAAATAAAAGCGCGCTAACACTTTTTGAAACACCATTCATTGAGTATCCGCAAGGTTCGAAGAGAAAGTCATCTATGAACATGTTAGGTATAAGCATGTCAATGCCGGATTTGTGAGTTGCTTCCGAAGCGGAGGAGCAAATTTCACGAGTGAAGATTGCCATGACATCAGGGTCAAGATTCGTCATCAGAATTTCAAGCGTTTGGTCAGGCTCACAGCCATTCTGTAACTGCGATTTTGGCTTCTCACGATTCAGCGTGTATAAATACCAGCAGTCGTTGTCTTCCGAGCCCAAGCAGTAAGCTTCTCCATCTACAAGCATTTACAAATGTTTATAAATAATAGTTTTGAGCGTTACCTGATAAATCTAATGAGGGGACACCAAGGCGACTAGCGTACTTCACTCAACATTTTTCGGGGACTACTTTTGACTAGAAATCACAATATCTGCGAGAATTTAATCCAATGGGTCTTGGGGATCATTGAGATACCCATTTATTTATAATTATTTATGCAGAATACAATATAGATGTAAATAACATGGAAGATACAAGATAGAATCCTCGCAAAAATTGTTTTGTGTCAAAAAAGTCTCCTAAGAAATGCTAAGCAAGATTGGTCATCCAAAAGCTCTTGTAAGTTTAAATTAATTATTAAAATATAAATTTTCTTGATTAAGTCATCAAACATTTTTTTAATGAAATTTTCAGATGACTTAATATGGTTAATAAATGTTAGGTACATTTGAGACTCAATTTTCACTTCAAAATAGTACACTTCAGTATCCATTTCTAAAAGGGAGATTGCGATAGTATCGAATTGAAGCTCTTACAGAGCCAATTCAGACCGTTATCAAAAAATTTCATTGGTGGGTACAGTGGAGCAACTTCAGAGAGCCCAACAACAACAAAATTAATGCGCGCGGGATGCGCGCTAAGCCAATTTCCAAAGCCAAGTAGTACAAAAGAACTGATTCTTGCATGAATGAGTTAGTCACCTGAAGAAACAATCATATTTCGCAGGTTTATAGAACATACTTTTTTATAAAATGCGATTCGTCTCACGCAGAGTATGTGAAATCAAACTTTCGGACGGGTTAATTTTGAAAGAGTATCTGTATATTTCGATACAGTGCGAAAAAGTTGATCCTACATGAATATAGAGTCAATTTTTGCACGCTTTTTAAACTATATTTCTCGACACAGGCCATACATATTTTATTCAATTGTTTTGTTTTGTATTACTTGCCCTCGCAGAAACGTTAAGAAAATATCGTTTATAGAGTTAGCGTTTAGATCTTAAAGGTATGTGGAAGCTAACATTGCTTTTTCTGGCCCATGAGAATTTTTTATAAACGCATGCATTGAAAAACCAAGACCAAAGCGTAACAGTGTATATAATCCAAAGAATCCTTCGACCTACCGAAAGAAATTCTCAATTGGACTCCTAGTTTTCGAAGTTTGGAAATACGAAAAGGGGTTTAAGCGATCTTATTACGACCTCAGCGCTAACCTTATAATTATGTAGTACCAGTTAGTAGTAGTAAACTTTTTATTATTTGACTTTCTATCAATATAAAAAGCATAGCACTATTGTATTAATTTAATGAATCGGTATACCGTAAAGTTACTTCCCTACTAAAAAAAAAAAAAAAACAATGACAATCAATCGATTATTAGCTGATTATCGGCTGATATCAGCTGAATAATTTTAAGCTGATAGCTACAAAAATGTGTTTGTATGAAACAAAATGTTAATGATAATCATCAAAATTTTTTTAATCTTCAGTATATTTTTTCAAAGGAGTTTAAAATTAATAAAATTTATAAAATTCATATAATCAGGGCGTAATATGTTTTGGTGTTATCATCGAGATGAACCAACTCGCCTAACAGTAGTAACAGTAGCACAACAGTAGTGCAAAATTTTATGTCTAACAAAACTCTACTCCACTCAATCCTATTAATTATCTATTGAAATATGAAGTCGGTAGTTGGATACATATAAGAGAAATCATTATAGTAAAGAAACTTTTAATAATATAAAATCGCATCAAAAATCAAGAATTTAAAATTTCTTTATTAATTTTAAATAATAACGATGGTATAAAACTTCAATGCAATATATATGATGAAACAATTTCTAAGTTTGTTCCAGAATTGAAAAAGAATCAAGTCAACTAAATAATATGTATCCTGATTTGATTTTTTTTATTCAATTTATATATCTGATTGATATTATTTTATAGGAAATTTTATTAGAAAGTGTAACTTAAGCTTTAAAGTATTCAAAAGGGAATATATTTTATGGTCTTAATCTACAACATTATTCATCTACATACACATGAATAAACCTCAGAAAATAAAATTCTTCTACAATACCCATTAAGAAAGAATTCAAGAACAAGTAAACAATACAGTAAGCAATTTTTTAATTATAATTTTGACATAATTAATTTTTGTACTAATTAATTATATATATATATATATATATATATATATATATATTACTGGAAATTCAAGATTACTTGCGTAACAGTATTATGTAAAAAAAAGATAATAATAAAAAACATCGCTAAAAGCGAAACGCTTTGCTTTTCACATAAGACACTCACCATTATTTAATGGTTCGCTGATGAACACACACATATATACACATACACACAAAGTATGCAGATATTCAAATATTGTTGAAAAATTCATTAAACTTAATGAGGTAAGACTTGACAATGAGAGGAAACATTTTCGGTTTTTCCTGTTCTAATTACTGGTTGTGTTATCGGATGGTATTTTCAATATACTGACCATGCTTTATAGAATAAATTCGTATTGTTATGAAACAGATCAATTTTTCAGATTCGTCAATTGCATAATCTAAATAAAACTACTCAGCTTCATTCGAATACTTTTATTGATCTGCTGCAGCAAAAAATAATTTTGAATTTTAATGACCATTGATTTGTGTATTAAAGATTTTAGGGATTGTAATGATAATAACATATAAAATTTATAAATTAATATTACGATTAGAAATTAATAATCAACGGGACCTTTTTCGCAATAGCATTATTTCAACTAAGGAAACAGACTAAACTATTCCTGATAAATGCTGCACTACGGGATAATACTTATTTAACATGGTGGGTCAGTATTTATTTGATTCTGTTCCTTTTAGCATGTAACGGGCCTAATCTGCAGTCACGACAATGGCAGCCCTACTGAAAAAAAAATCAGACAACAATCAACTGATAATCAGCTGATAATCAGCTAATAATCATGCCGAAACGTCAGCTGATTATCAGGTGATTTCAGCTCAGTATTTTTAATTCGAAATTGGTATCCTTTCGAATGATTATCACCTAATTATCATTAACATTTTATCTCATATAAACGTATATTTATAACTATCAGCGTTAATAAAAATATTGAGCCGAAATCACCTGATAATAAGCTGACGTTTTGGCATGGTTATCTACTGATTATCAGCTGATTATCTGTTGATTGTTATCTGATTTATTTCAGTAGGAAGCACTTCTATCTGTGTAGTAGCTACGGCTATGCCGGAGCCGGAATGACAATACGACACTGCAACGTACGACAGTCCCGCCATCTACGACATGTTGTACGACACTTATGACGGTTTATGTTGCGTTTTTGCGACCTACCCTACCCCCAGCCTACGAATTTGGGATATCGGTATTAAAAGAAATATAGAGGCACGTATTTTTAATAGCACATTTCAACAATAACATTTATTGCAACTGCACCCCCGTAATTAACGAATAAAAAATAGGTCAAGATCGCGCAACTTATAAGGTTAAAATCAGATTATATACTTGGAAATTCGCATTTTTTAAACACATAAATAAACTGCACCCTATTCGAATCTAACTGCACCATCATTAAAAATCGATAAAATATGATAAATATTGAAAAAAAAACAATAAAATGCAATTCTTCTGTTGTCGAGCGCAAGTGACGCGTGAGCGCATGCGTGGCGCGGGTATATGATATGGAGACTCTGATTTGAACTTGATAGGTACTATTAGATGTAGATATAAGAAGCTGATTGTTTTAGCCATGTATTTAAGACCGTTTTTTTTCTTTTATAAATACCTTACTACAGCAATTAAGATTCTAGATTACCAAAGATACAATACCAAATAGAAATTTGCCAATAATACATGCGCTCGACAATATAGATAAATCGCATCTTATTATTTTTTTACAATATCTATCGCATTTTATCCATTTTTATAGGTGGTGCAGTTAGATTCGACTAGAGTGCAGTTTATTTCTGTTTTTAAAAAGTGCGAATTTCCAAGTATTTAATATGATTTTAACCTTATAAGTTGCGTGATCTTAACCTATTTTTTATTCGTTAATTGTGGGGGTGCAGTTAAAATAATTGTTATTTTCCGAGAGTGCTATTAAAAATACGTACCTCTGTGTTTTTTTAATGCCAGTAGCCCAAATTCGTAGGCTGGGGTAGGGTAGGTGTTGTTGCGACCTATATTTTTTGACTTGTTGAACGTCGACAGCGCCACCGTGTGCTCTCTCTTAAATTGATATATTCTTATCTAAATAGTTCTTAATTCTGTTACTATAAGGTTAAATGAGATTTATATTTATAGAGCGAATTATATCATTCTGTGCGTTATAAGTATAAGCTAATGAATTTTAGCGAATTAATAATTTTAAGAATTTCCGTAAAAGTCATAGTCATGCTAGCAAATTGTGTAAGGAGTGAAGTTGCCTTGGATTACTAATAGTGTTATTCTACAGTTATATTTATGTAATTTATAAGTCGAATCGCTTGTCCAATTTTAATATTGAAATTTACACTCCATATTTAGTTAGTACTTAGTTTAGATTTTAGTTTGTTTTGACTTTTCAATTTTAAATTGTAAATTATATTGCATATATGTTGGTGCATAATAATATATGTGCGTGTATGTATATAATTTGTTGAATTGCATAAGTGTTCCATGTATGCGTATCCTCCCTTCAATAAAGTACTTCCATGGAATTATTAGATGTGATTTATTATAAATTAAAAACAAAAATTATTGTTTAAAACTTTATCTATTAAGCATTTACTTTGTGGAATTTATTTTATTGTTGCAGGTTCTGTAACGTTTATGATTTTTGTAGCAGATGAATTTTTCTATCAGCCACTTGACTAGTAAAGTATATTATTTTTAATTTATTAATATTATTATTTTTCTTGTATATAAATGATTTTGTTGCAGTTCAAAAATTGCAAAAAGTTTGTTTGCGGTTAAAATTCTGATTAAAATATTGTTCTTGTTTTAATATGTATTATTATCGTTATTATTATTACTTCAATGCAATAATGATTGTTATAATTTGCTATGTATAATCTAGTTACAATTTAATTAATGTATACAATGCGTAAATTTCAATTTAGTAAAAGTATCTTGTCCAATATTTGTTTAACAAGTCAATTCTGTGATGCAGTAACCATATATCATTGAGTTAACGATTCACATTTTTATAATTTATATGTATTTTTATAATTATGAGGCATAGTGTTACGTTCAGAGCAAGCAAGATTATAGATTTATCGTTTTAGACTTTGTGATTATAGTCGGTAGTTGTATATGTATGTTATACACATCTACACATATGTAAGTGTTTAGTGGACGCAATAGTGTAATAAAAAATTAACCAATTCAAGATTTTAAGTAACATGCAAAATTTAAATGTACACACACACATACATGGTGATAAAAGCAATATAAGTGACAAATTTTGTGTACGACATGACAAAGTAGTGGTTGACAAAGACAAGCCTCTACAGGATTACAAGATTCACGAAGACAGAAGAAAGAGAAGGTTTAGTCAGAAAAAGATAAAAGGAAGTACGGTAAAAATATTCTAGAAATTTAGTCTAGGCATGGTGTAGAGTTTAAGTGATAAAAGTTAGTTCAAGAAAGTATGAGCAAGTAGGTGTAAAATAAGGATGTATTAAAAATTTAGTCTAGGGCGTTGTGCAGAATATCGTATATTCAGTATAATATAGTGAGTTTGAGTGAAAAAAGTTGATTCAAGCAAGCATGACATGTAATATAAGGTTTTTTTAAAAAAATTAGGCTAGGCGTAGTATTGAATATAGTATATTTAGTATATATAGTGAGTTTGAGTGAAAAAAGTTGTTTTGAGCAAATATGTTGTGTAATATAAGCTCACTTCTTATGAACATCAGGTCCTGCGCACGGACAGAAATTCATTTTTGGAGAATGAGACTTCGCTAGTAGAAAGACTTTTTTCAATTGGGTATTTAGAATTTTTAAATACTGTGAACTTGTTCAGAATTTAATTTTCTACAAAATAGGCAAAATATTTTTATGAAAAAACCTTTTTTGGAAAAAAAATTGGCAGCGGTTTTTTCCTCTTCTTCCAACAAAATTAATAGTTCTGATAGATAAAATATTGTTCAAATATACAGTGTATTAATGATTTTTCATATACTTTCGATCTTAATTATTTTACTGAAGGACCACCCGTCACAATATCAAATCATATAATTTTCATGAAAAATTTAAACCTCAATATTTTAAATACCAGAGTCCATAACCTCATAAAAACATGAATTTTCTCAAAATATTCTGAATTTTAGTTAGCGAGTTGAAAGATTTAACAAAAATAGTAATTTTCAGTTATACAGGTTATACAGGTTGAGAGACAAAGAATTTGACCTATAAATACCTTTTAGACTAATCGGTTTTATAAGCTGCAAAAAGAACTTAGCCGAGGTAAGCAAAAGATTTATATTTCCTCAAAATTTCAACTTAATTAGAGTCTTTCTTTTTACTCCCGTAATTGTACGACATCAAAAACTTATTTGTTTGGTTTTCAATTTTTAGCTCAAAAATTAGTCGCCTAAATGGCTTAAATTTTTTTAAAATAGGCGTATTTAAGTAACTTACTTTACGGTGTGAACTGTGTTACTTATCAATGTAATATTTGATTATTAACGATATAACATTATGAATGCATGATCTATGCTGCAAATAAAGTTTATCTGACTTTTTCTTGCAATTGAAAAGTTTTACCAGCGGTGGCCAACCGCAAGAAAATGTCAGTGTTTCCTGACCAGCCGTAACCAAAATCATCGGCAAATGTTAGAATAATTGGCCAAGCAATGGTGAAATATTGGTGAACGTTTTTACCAGGGTATTGTTGAATATATTGTATGAATCATATATCATCAAAAAATGCAAACATAGTTTTTCAAAAGTCGAAAAATGGCTATAATGCGCCCATATAATGGTCAGAATTATAAACAAATTACCTCCAAATACGTTTTTACGAAGTTTGAGCGGAACTGGAAATTTTACTATTACAAAGCTTCCTCTAGGAGGAAGTAATAATGCATTTAAATATTTTCGAGCAATAACAGGCAGACAATATAAATAAGATATGTCAATAAATATAGACAATGACACTAATTTAATTATCGCAAAAGAAAAAAAAAATATAAACTATAGGTGATCTCCAAAGCGTTTGTTTTATGTAAATAATGTGAATTAGTAACGTCCGAATTTCAGAAATACTAATTTTGATAATGTAATCATTAAAAACACATCTACGAAGAAAATAGGTTCCGTCAATAGTTCTTTTAATTAAATCTGAACTGATCACCGATTTTAAGATTTTCCGCCCATTTTTAATATTAAGTTTTTTTTAATAGCTCGATTCTAAAAAAAATAGCTTCGATGCTTTTTGTACAAAACAAAAGGGGAGGTAAGGAGACTTACTTTAATCAAGCACCCCGAACAGTGAGAGGCAAGAGGACACACTTTAATCAAGCACCCCAAAGGAAACAATCCTTACTACATCCACGTCGTTGTTTCTGGGTAGCGCAAAAAGTAAGGTTAATAAATTTATAACAGAAGCTTCAACGATCTTAAAGTTTCCGTTAACAAATCATTTTACCCTTGAGAAAAAATTTTCAGGGTTCAAGACGTGTGGGTTTGGGGTGTGTGGGATTAACATGCGTGGTGTAGGGATGTGTGGGACTGGGGGATGTGGAGTATGGTTGTGTGGGACCAGAGTGTAACAGTTTAGCATGTGAGGGCATCAAGTGTATGGGGTGTAAAGACCGTATTTGATAGGAATACGGGCTGCGCGAGTTTTACAAATAATTATTTATTCGCGAGAACTAGCATAAGCTCGAGAGCTTTATTGTTACTACAGATATTTAAGTTGAATGGATGGGCTAGATATATAGATATACAATATGTATCTAAATGCGCAAGTGGACGCATGACTGTCGCGTTGGTGGGACATGCGCGGACACTCTCGTGCGCGGACTGTAATCTGTCCGCTTTTGGTGGACGATGCTGAGTCCGCTTTTATACTTACGCGCGGACGTTGTGCTTGTCCTGAAGTTCTTACCTTTGTGACAATTGATGTTGTAGGCACTTGATTATCTTTCTATTTACTTCTTTAGGATGTAGGTTATTTTATGGATTACTCTTAATTAATAGAATAATAATTGTAGAAACTGATTAAATTGTTATTTTTGTTTTATTGGAGACAACCCAGAACTCAGCGGACAATACAGTTTTCTTACAGGATGTTAATGCTTATGCGTTGGTATCTTATAGTTACTTTGATGTTGGTACAATTAAACTTAACTTACAGTGTATACGTTCTAATTTGTGACCTGGAACTGGATAGTCCTTCGTGGCACGACACATGCTAATTGATCTTACTCTACACGATTACTCGTGGCTAATTTATGTACTGTTAATCTAATTTGCTCTATGGTTTCCCACTAACGCCGGTCTGCTATCGTCGGGCCCTTCGCTTGTTGCACGATGCAGACTCTCAAACCAGAAAACAAGGAGTTCTACGATAACTTGTACACAGAGTTTGAGTGTTTTCTAGGCACTCAATAGGCGATGCGTACAGAGGTATAGCACTCGTACTCGCTAACCGGGTACAGCTACACGACGACAAGTTACTTATACAAAAGGCACTCCGTGGATCGTTTCCTGGCTTTTTAAAGCCTCGGTGACGATTTAAGGAGTTGTGAAATTACGTGAAACGCGGCAACGATCGACCAATCAACACCTGACGTGCAACGACGATGTACAAAAGTAAGTCAGTAATACGCGCGTATAAGAAACGCTGACTCGTAGGTCAAAGCGCTCGCTCCGATGTTCGGCGATCGGTTTTGTGCTGTTGCAAGCTGTTTAGTATATGTCGTCTGTATGAGTACACGAATGCAGTCGTACAGGCGATGTATATGTGTATATATATATATATATATATATATACATATATATATATATATATACATACGTAAATGCTAAAGTGTATAAATGTGGGACATTACAGAGGTAAGGAAGTGCGAGTTTGAGTTTTGTTTATTAAGATGTGTAAGTTTTTGGTTTGGGGTGTGTGGGTTCCCCTATTAAGCCGAAGATCAATTTGAACCAGCTTAGTCTGTGGTTCATGGAAGAAACTGATTTTAAACGCACTTTTCGGAGTTTGACCTTAAAATGACCTTTAAATGACCTTGAAAACAATTTCTCAATATGATCTTGAACGTAAAATTTCCCGCTCTTTCTGAATCCGGGGTCAAAACAAGATGTTCCTATATGAAAAAACCACTTTGACCTTGAAATAACCTTAAAGGTCAAGTTCAAGGTCAAAAACGTTAGCGCCATTGTGTGACCCCCTTTGTCCCCTACAACTTTTGTTTGAACCGTTTTTCTCTATCTAGCTTAGGTTACAAGAAACTCGGGTGTGGTGATTAAAATGGGTCACCCTGTATATACACACAAAAATACTAAAAACGCCTTTTGCCTTAGGCTTGAAATATTCTCGCTCCACTTTTTCGGAGACGAAAATCGTGTTTTCGATGCACGTGTTATGAAAAAATTTTATTCTCGCATTTGAGGGAAAAAAGCACTTTGTTACCGCATTTGCAGGAAAAAAATATGGGGGAATAAAGAGCTACTTTAGTCACGCTTCCCTGGTAGAATCGGTAACCCACTTAATGGCCAGTTCTTGGCATGAAATCAAAGAACTAGGCAGTTTTCTTTGCAATTTCTTAGGCAGAATGTAACGCTTTTTCTCCAACTTAATGGGCAGTTCTTGGATTCAATCTACTTACCTTGTTCTTAAGTACAAACTGCCCATTATAGTTGGTCGAGTAATACAGCTGGTATCACGGTTTGAGGATAGAATTGGAAAATGGTAGCTAGCAGGCTTGGATTCAAGTTTTTAGTTTAAAGGAAAGTATAGAATAATATTTTGCATTAAAAAAAATTCTGTCTAATCGGAGACTTAAACCCACATCCTGCACGAGGCCAAATAAGTACCGCCGTGCAGGTTAGCCGACTGAGCCATGCAGACGTTGTTCCACACGAGCCCTATGAGCTTCGGCATATGTTCGAATTATCAAATTATTTAGTTTACGCCTAAATATTAATGATTTTGTATTTTACATCCGAAAAATTAATTGATTTATTGATATTTTCATGAAATATAATTCTCAGCCGTAAAAAATGCCTAAGATGTCACTACTTTTAGGAAATTTAATATGTCCCGTTTTTTACATTTTACTTAGCCAGTTTTTGCCTTTACGGCCATTTTAAATGGGTGATTTTCTACCAGGGTTTTCAAGTAACAAAGTGACTACTATAGTTCAGTGGTGAATAAAGTTTTTCTCTCCCGCTGTGGCTTATCCGATACAGACACACAGACACACAGACACACACACACACACGCACACGCACACACACACCAACACGGCGTCCTCGACTCCCATTCGTGCTAAAAAAATTTCACCCTCACTAGAAAAAGAAAATTTTTTTCATAGTTGCATAATACATTGATAGCAAGAAACGCTCGCTTAGCTAGCAATTTACAATAGTATATTATGACACTGTTGTGGGAGATGGTTTTCTACCTTGCTCGAGGTTTTTCGCACGAGCGAAGCGAGTTCGAAAATCGAGCAAGGTAGAAAAACACCTCCCACAACAGTCTCATACGATATTTTATAGCACGACAACCTCAAAATCGACAATAAAATTGGCATTTTGAGGTTAGCGTGCTATAAATTAATTAAAATGATATTATTATTAAATATACTATTACCCTGGTAGAAAATAAACCAACCATAATGGCCCATTTACCAACAGTTATCCGACAGTGTTGGCTAACCACTGCCTAACCAAATTTAACTATTTTAAGCCTTTTCTGTGTGTATTAGCAAACATAGGCTCTACAGCTCATACCGCGCATGCGCACTATAGTCACTCGTGGCGACTCGTGCGTACACCTTTACCACAACCCCAAAATTTAATTAAAATTTATACTCACTTAAAATCTAATTCTACGATATCAAAACCGTATTATTGTTCGATCTAATGCTTGTTTCTTAATAATAGAGTCATATTAATAGATCATTTAAGCAGACATTGATGATGTATTATCTTTTTGTACAAGTTTTAAAATTTAATGTCCAATGGATAGTGTAATATAATAGCATGACGAAATAAAAGCGTCTTTTGGCCAATGGCTGCTGGAACTGTTATGATGTTTGGAAGAATGGCAGAGATTAATTTTTTTTTTTTTTTGCGGCGACAGGAATCAAACCTGGAGCTCTGGCATGAGAGTCATGTGCGCTGACCATTTATCTAAACAGATCTGTTACTTACAAAATTTCAAATCTAGCTGATGTATTTAATTGGTGTACGAACTAAAGTTCATAAAAATTAACGACAATTAATAAATAATAAAGTTAAATCAATAGACACAAAAACTCATTAAAATAAAATAAATGTAAAATGTCAACTAAAATACTGATTACTACAAGAAAAAAAACCGCTGCCAATTCTTTGGCACGTAGCTTCATTCAACATTATGTATCGCTTTAGTATCTGAATTGTTTTTACTTCATATATAATTTTATAGTTTTTGTACTTTTTCGTGTGATAGATAAAATTATTTCAAATCAATTATATATACATAATCAATTATATAGTTCTCTCTCTCTCTCTCTCTATTTTTCTCGCATAACTATAATTATTTAACGAAGCTCCAACGAGATATCACTCTCCCTTTTTTACCTGATATCTTATTTACCAACCTGTATATTTGTAACAGGGTTAACTTGTTATTAAAACCCGGTTGAGAAGCAGAGTTCAACATTTAGTTGCCGAGTTATAATGATTAGGATAGTTCGTGGAACGTATCTTAAATCACCAGTGATTGAAAAATCGCCATAAAAAAACGCAAATGCGTAACTGAAAATCTTGTTTTTAACAAATTGGTAAAAAAAAAAAACAGAAAAAAATGAGCATAGGTATAGATTACAATCCATTAAATAGAAGCTGAGACGTAAGCGATGCAGTTTTCAAATATGCAAAATATACAGGGTGAGAAACAATATTTTGAAGCTTAATATCTGCGAAACTAACTGGTATCATAAACAACCCAATAAGTCTCATTAAATTTTATACTTTTGGAAAGTTGAATATGATCAATATCAACTTTTGGAAAGTTTAACATTGTCAATCTAAACTTTTTCAGAAGTTTAGATTTTCTTTTTTACACTTTTAAGATATAACGTTATCAATTTAAACTTTCTTAAAGTACAAACCTACTCTCTAAATTTCCAAGAGTGATTTTTTCCCTCTAAAAAAAATGATCTGTAATATCACTCAAGTTTGAGTCATAACATGCTGACTGCGCACCATCCATCCTCTGAAGTCAGCATGGCCGTCATAATCGACTCAGGAGTTACTCTGATATGAAGATAACTCTAAAGTTCTTCTCGCTCCTGATGATATCGTGAGCACTCGCAAAAGACGTGCTCAACATCCTCTGTTCCATCTGAACATATTGGGCAGGTCGGACAGCCGTTTAGTTTGAACCGATGCTGGTACGCCCGGAATCATCCATGCCAGGTCAAAAACTGCGTAAAGTAGTAGTTAACTTCAACATGTCTTCTTCTAATCCAGTCTTCTATCCTTGGTATAAGGCGCCCCTGGCTTTTGTCATTCGATCGTCTCCTAGCTTCGAATACATCCTTTCTTTCCAACACTAAAAGGTCAATAGGCGGCATGCCTGCTATAATGCAGACAGCATCGTCCGATACCGTACGGTAAGCGGACGACACTCTTAGTGCACTACGCCTATACTCGGTAGTCAACTTTCGTGCATACAATTTCACCCTCATCGCATCTACCCATATTGGGGCTCCGTATAGCATAATCGATGTGTTTACACTGACTAAGAGTAACCTTCGCTTCTGAGTTGGCCCTCCTACATTTGGCATCAATCCAGATGCTGTTGAAAACTTAATCTTGCATCGATGGTAATGCCCAAGTATTTGGTGATTGGTTTAAAAACGATCTCATGTCCATCCACCGTCAGTGTGATTTCCTCCATCTTCTTCCTACTGGAAATGAGAATAATTTCCGTTCTGTGACTGGCTAGTTCCAGACCCGTCTCTGTTAGATATTCGCGTATTATACGGGTTGACTCTTTAGCTATGTCTGTCACCTCTTCTTCATGTTTTCTTTTCAGCGAATCCGACGACTGTTCAGGTAATTGTAGCTTTAGTACCCCGTCGTACATGATGTTCCAAGTCAGTGGGCCAAGTACTGACCCTTAGGGAATGTCTCCTTTAACTTCATAGGTCTTGATATCGTCCTCAGTGTTATGTAATAAGATTGAGATACAGACCCTTAGGGAATGTCTCCTGTAACTTCATAGGTCTTGATATCGTCCTCAGTGTTATGTAATAAGATTCTGTCCTTCAAGTAGTCGGACATCATCCTTCTTAAATATAAGGGCACATCCTGCTTCCGGAGTGACTCGTGTATTTCACTCCATCTGGCCGAATTGAATGCATTTTTGACATCCAATGTAACTATGTAGCAATACTTCTTTGTTCCTCCCTTCCATCTTTTCCCCACTATCGCTGTTTGTACAGTGAGAATCATTAGAGTAACTGCGTCCAGGGTTGAACGCTTCTTCCTAAGGCCATATTGGTGTTCCGCTAATCCACCTTTTCCATCTATAAAATGGTCCATTCTGACGCAGATAATGCGTTCCAGGATCTTGCCTGGGGTATCCAGCATGCAGAGCGGTCTGTATGATGAAGACTCCTGAGGTGCTTTTTTTTCTTTTGGCAGAAGCACTAGTCGCTGTTTCTTTCATTTTGTGAGAAGTGTTCGCTTTTCTAGACATGTATTGTACAAGTCTCCGAAGACCTCTGGATGAGCGTGAATGGCATGCTTTAATGCAATATTTGCAATACCATCCGGCCCTGGGACCTTGTTCTTTCCTACCATTTTGCAGGCATCTAACAATCCCTCAATCGTGATCGGTGCGATAGTTTCTTTATTCACACCTTTTTCGATGACACTTGGCTCTTCCAGTTGCGTGGGAAACAATGTGTTTCTACACGGTGTAATAGTTCGTGGTATTTTAGTAGCTTCCTGTAATCTTCTTCATTACTATTTTATACGGTCGATCCGAAGAGTCTTGTCCTGTAATTCCTTAATTAACCGTAGTTGGTTTTCGCGGATTTTTCCTTAAGAATCCTTTTAGCCTCCTTCATTTCATGTCCGCAGGCATCTACTATTTCCTGGCCTCTGCCACTTTTGAAGTAGTTTTTCATCGCCCGTTGTTTTCGTCTTCTGGTCCAGTGGCACTTGCTACGTGCACTCGCAATCTCCTTGTCCCACCAGTATACTGGTGGTCGTCTACTATTTGTTACTCTTTAGTCACCTCAGCTCACCTGCTCCGCCTTGCTGTTTACCGTTCTAGACAGTTGCATTTCTTCTAGTGCTAACAGGAACATCTTCTTATCATAATCCTTCGTTTCCTAACTAACTCTATTGGTCGTTGTACTCGCGCTGTGTCCCTGTTTTGATATTCCTAGCTTCATTATTATGGTCTAGTGATTACTACGTGTGTAGTGCTCACTTACTATAGCTCGGTCGCATCTCTTGGCTAATCTCCCTAATTCTGCAATTAACCCAACCTACTAAAAATTATTTCTTTAATCTGGGAAATACATAAACATCACTCAAACATACACACATTCACTCTCATCTCATTTCACTTCATCCCATTTCACACGCACCCTTACACAAAACACCATTACACAAAATTTTCTTACTCTTTTTATAATATACTATATATAATTGTATATGTACAACACAATGTACAGCAATAAAAACAATTAAATCTAAATCTAAAATCTACTTGGAGCTTTTCCCATGCAATCGCTTTTTAGGCAATCTGAACAGGCAGCTGTATGACGGCGGTCTGCGTATCTCCATAGGTTTTCCTGGGGGTCTTTACGGACGTCTTCTCTACTACTTCCGTCTCTTTTCATAACTCTGTACTCAGGGCTTCTAGAACATCCTGTTTAGAGGCAAGCATGTCAAGGACTTTTATTTCAAAGACCCTTCATGCTGAAGCCTCTTGATTGTGGCTTCTTTTACCAGCACCGCTTTAACCGCTTCCGAAGACTCCTGTGATTTGATTTTTGACGTGACTACCACAGAGGCTATTTCCTTATCTTACCTTGTTCTCTTAGCGTACTTTTCTTGTGGCTCTTCTACTGGCTTGGTGACATTGTCTTACGCTTATTTAGCTTTTGGATATGCTGCTGGTTCGGTAAAATTTCCGCTTTACTTAGCATCAATCCAAGGCTTCCCTTGCTCTTTTCGGAGCCTCTTGTCCCGTTTCAAGCCGCTTAACCTGAATCATAATCTCCGATAGATCGCTTTTAACAGACTTGTGAATGTTAGATGCGTTTGATACAACATTATCTATAGAGTCCAGCCTGTCTCAAATCTTCTCCCAAATGCTTTCTCTTTCTCGCTCAGCATCCCGGATTGTATTCCGGATCTCGAGAGCACTTTTTCCTGTTTTCTCTCGTTGCTGTTAAATTATCCATGATCGATAATAGTCTTCATCCCGGTATGTGTCCGACCACCCTCGACCCTCCCGTCTATGGAGGCAGCTGACATGACCTACATACACATGACTAAGCGGTACCAGACTGGGAACATCATACCAGGGTATAGCACGCGATACTGCCCTAGCCCACCACCACTCTCTCGAACCTCCCACCCCGAACGAAATGCTTGGCTCTTTG
The DNA here is from genome assembly GCA_024372645.1 of Trichomalopsis sarcophagae. NCBI lineage: Eukaryota > Metazoa > Arthropoda > Insecta > Hymenoptera > Pteromalidae > Trichomalopsis > Trichomalopsis sarcophagae. The sequence continues at coordinate 144,093 of QLSS01000195.1, read as the reverse complement.
GAGAGTTTCTGGCAGACATCAAGCAATATCACGCACTTGCCTTAGCCGATTGACCAGTACTAGCTATGTGACCGGCCTTTCGTCTTGCCGTCAGCGGGAGCCAAAGGTGATTCAGGTCACTTTGGCTCGCAACCTCAGATTGCCTCCCCACCCAGGATTTCCTTTTGGCAGCTTACGAGTAGCACCGCACGGCAAACGCGGCTGCCTGATTTGGTTTACGGAGCATATTTGATTTCTGCTCTACCCTCCGCAGTATATACCCTAGTGAGCACTTTCCCATTCGCCACCCGGGAGACGCGCCACATCCGGGTGTCAGACTTCCTCGCGTGGTGTGTATGTGTCTGTAAGTGTGTATGTGTGTGTGTGAGTGTGTATATGTATACCGTAATATTTATGGAACTACTCAGTCAGTATCAATACAATTTGATATGCATTTTTGGATTCCGAATTCGCGAAAAACAGTTATTTTTTATTTTCTTAACTATTTTTTTTTAATGATCATTTTTTGATTTTTGAAAAACACTGTTTTTCGTTTTTTTTTTTCAATCATCCTATCTTTACGAACAATTCAACTATAATGCATTTGAGAATAAAATTACCTACTTTTCCTCGTTTGGTCCTCGCGATCGACCGCTCTGTTCGCACAAAAAAAGGAAAAGGTGATTTTTTTTAAATGTATATCTCTAAAAATAAACATCATGACCTCACGAAAAAATTATGTTGATTGGTGACGTGTCAAACTATTATTAAAATTTCATGTGATTTCACAACTTATTTTTTCAGTAATAAATTGAAAACTGAAAAAAATGAGTTTCTTTTTGTGCCTCGATTACGGACGTAAAAAGGCTTTATTGCACTTGAGATTTTGGGAAAAGGTAGATATTGTATGTGTTTTGACTAAGTTTATTGCGCAGCTTTTACATCACTATGGTTCTTAAGATATCAAGGTTTGAATTTAAAAAAAAAAAAAATGTTATGATTCCTTATATCTCTAAAACGATGTAGTCATATGCTTCAAAATTTTATTTGACGATTTACCATAAGAAAGTCATCTGTTGTTAAAATTTTAGTCGATGCCGTTCATCAGTTCTCAAGTAAAGAAATAAAATATTAAAACCGATTTTTCTCACTTACTTTTTGGGATATGGGTTATTTAAATTAAACAATACCTTCAAGCTTGATTTTGCTGCAATTTAAAATAAATTAATTCGTAAACATTTAAAAAGCATAAATATACATAATATAAATATAATATTTTAAAACAATATTTTATTTATAAATTGAGTTGGACCTATAAATTCAGTTGGAGGAAGTTCCGTACCAATGTATTGGCAGCGGTTTTTTATGATCTAAACAGTTTTTTTTATTATATAACTGTCTTCTGCATTCACTAGTTTTTTCCCAATCAAAACAGTTATCTTTGGATTTCTACTGATTTTTCTTAACTTTTAAAAACACGCCTGTAATAACACAAATACTGGTACCATCGGCAGTAAACTGAAAAAAACTGAAAAAAACTAATAATACCTGTAAATTACTATTATCTTTGTCTCAATACCGACATTTTTTTGCCGAAAATTGTTTTGTTTAGTTATCTTATTGTATAGTCTGAGATCTTCAGATAATAACAGTTATGTGCAGAATTTTTTCCACTAGGAATCAATGTAATTATGAAAAATTATGTAGTATTAGTGAATGAAACGAAATACCTAGGCCTAATACTTGATTCTAATATGAGATGGGATAAACATATTCAATATCTCATAAATAAGACTACCTTACTTTTATTTTCAGTAACATTTTCAAATTCATGGTTACATCTACTTTAAGAATAATTTACTACGCATTATTTCACAATCTGATTAACTATGGAATAGTTGCATGCGGTGGTACATACCAAAATAACTTGCAAATGTTATAAACGGTCCGAAAAAGAATCCTGAAAATTATAAATAAAAATACCTTCCAAAGAGATAATCCACTTAACTAATACCAGGACAATAGACTGCCAGCAACTGAAAATATGGCTCTCTGAAATAGGCAACCAAGATCAATGAGAGCGTAGATGTGTAATATCCTCAAAAATACAGGATTTAATACGGCAAAAAAATGAATAATGATGGACAAGTAACCGCAGAAAACTCTGTATATTTAGATATTAGAATCTACATTTGTGCAAAAGGCAAATGTAATTCATACAATATACGCAAACATTGTCGTATCTCCACCTACAATTACAACAAAATTAATAACACATATCCGAATATTATTGATAGTTTAGACGATATAACAAACGATATTATAAATACCTGGATGTTTAAAACTAGAAACAATAAGGCTAATATCAAATTCATTAAATTTATTTAAGGAACATGTAATGACTTGGAAAACATCAATAATCCTAATATTGAATAATATAAACCTATTGAAACGTTCTTCTCCATGATAGATGGGATGGCTGCAGAAAATAGCAACAAAGCAAGAAATAGAGAAGCGACTGCCGCACCTGGACAGAAAATCACGGAATCAGCCAGTCATAGAATGACCTATGGCAACATTAACTATCTAGGATCTAACGAAGCCTTTTTCTACTTTGACAGAGGAATAAGAGGGAAACAGGTTTTTAGAAACTCAGTGTCTTCTCTTAAATTACAGTCACCGTATAAGGACATAGTAATAATAGATGAAATAATTTTCACGTCAAACTGTAAATGTGACTCATCTAATCAGCACAAAGAAATGTTTCCACACGATAGAGTTAGCTGTGCTCAACAGAGAAAATCTCGTACATAAGAGAAAAAAATGCACAACAACGGACAGGTTTATGACAGCAAGACAAATGCTAGTGCGGAACTGGTGCAATAGTGCGAAATACGAAAAGTGCCATTATACAAAGTTAGAACATAATATTTTAAATTTTAAGTTTTTTCTTTACAATACCAAATTACAATACAAAAATATATATTATATGTCACTATTAAATTTTTTTATTAGAAAATAATATATATTGTCATTATAGTTAGGACGAAGAGAGTCTCTATTGTTATAGTGCGTTATTGTGCAAATAATATCAACTCTGTATCGAATGCAATTGTTTTGTAACTCTATAGTTAAATAAATAAATAAATGTAATTTTATATCAAATGATATTTTATATCCTTACATAGAGATCAATTAATTCAATTATCATTTTATTTAATACTTATCTCAATTATTAAATAAGTCAGTATTTTAAATATATTTTTCGCGCTCGCCGAATCACCCTCGCGTGGATGATATACACTCACACTCACGCGATCACATTCACTGCGCGTCACACAAACCTTATCGTTCTTTAGAGTACAGGACAACTGACCCTGGATGCGCTCGCTGCAGTTGCACTGCTCGACCAGGTAGGCAGGACTGGACTCTGTACTGACAAACACGCGCTTCGAATTTCTGGGCACAGCACAGGATAACAATCACGAGAGAAGTTGCGCATTTATGAGTCAAAAGCCGAGAGCTATCTGAGCGCGCACCTGAAGAATTAGCCCACTCTCTCTCTCTCTCTCTCTCTCTCTCTCTCTCTCTATGTATATATATATCTATATATATATATATATATATATATATATATATATGTTATTCTTTTTGAAACCGACACCCCCTTCTGTCCAAAAATCATAGGCTCGAAATGATTCCTGCTCGGGCTTCAAATTTAGCTTATTGTATCTAGTTTCCATTACTGAGTGTCCTTTTTGCGAAATTCAAAATGGTGGACCGGTTCAGCTCCGAAAGTACACGAATATGACTACGGAATAGCAGTTATATGTCCTTAAAACTTGCAGGGGCAGAGAAAAAATTAATAACAAAACTTATTCGCATGTATTTTTTCCCGCTGAACACGAATCCACCCTTAGTTTTGGCCTATGGTGTTACCTTTCGTCCATAACCCCACAAAATAGTCCAATAATGCATTATTACGTGGCTGAGACTCGGAAAAGTGGTCAGAAAATTAGGGAAGAAGCTTAGTCGCGTGTATTTTTTCCCGCTGAAAACGAATACACTATTAGTTTTGGCCCGTTATAGACTGTTATGCGACCACCATCCACCCATAACCTCAAAAAACAGCCCAAAAATGCAGTATTACGCAGTTACTACTCGATAAAGTGGTAAAAAAATTAGCGACGAAGCTTTTCTTATGTATTTAGGTCCGTTGCATTATTATTGAATATTTGTTATAGTAATTACATAAAGCATGCATACAATAGTATTAATATTTACATAAAGAGTACAAAAGTTTCAATGTTGATTATTCAATTACGTTAAGTTACATAAGCAATTTTTCTCCAGGTTTAGAATTCGAATACTTTTTGATTCATAATAAATTTTGAGATAATATAATGACACCACGATGAGTTAAGATTCCTGTGACTGGTTTTGCCTCTTCAAATTTTTTATTCAGTTTTTTATTTATTTTGTCGTGTTCTGTATTGCTAAAGTAAACTATCTGAATAGTTTTAAAAAAATTCTTTGCCCAGTTTACAAGTGCTTCAGGTGTTAAAATTGCTTTTGTAGGTTTCGCCAGAAGACTAGCACGTTAAGCTTCCCATTTAAATGCTGCTCCAATGCCATCAAAACAACTTTTCCCATGGGCTATAGCAGTGTAATGCCACTCAGCTTCGATGCCAAAATCTACTTTATGATTTAATAAATTTGCTATTTGATATTTAATTTTAAAATGTTGCTTTGCCCCATCTGTCATGTAAATTATTTTTTTTAATTATTTACATATTTTGTAATTATTGGTATCAGTTGATTCTGAATTGTGTAAACAGCAGCGGTGTCATGTTTAAGACTATTTGACAAAAACACAATGCTTTGATGTTTTAATTATTTACCTACTTTGTAATAAAAAATGACAGGAAATACTGTGCATTGGTTATTATTAAAATGAAATGCTTGTGAAGCATTTTGTGCTGCATAAGCATAATTTTCGGAGGTTATTTTCCGAAATTTTCAAATTTTGTTCTGAGATAAAAATTGACTGTTCTTTGGTAATAAAAGCGTGACGTTTTAAATTTACAAGTTTATTATATAATTCTTCAACAAAATCAACTGATTTTAGTGTTAGTGTTTGTAACGTTGATCTATCAGTAGTTATCCATGATCCAAACTGTATTTCATAGATTGAGTTATTATTTAACAAATCAAAAATATATGAAGAAAAGTCTGCAATGTCAGAACAGTTGTTGCAATTGTTAAGGTAACAATCGGGAGTTGGTTTTTCACACACTAATTTACTTAAACAATCTTTATAATTACATATTTGATTATCTGTCAATTTATTTATATTCATAGCGTCCAGCATCATTTTACAGTTTTTGTGAATTGTACATACACAAACACAATGAGTCCCCTTGGCACCAGCAAGAATACAATTTTTAGATCGAAGCTTAGTAAACAAACTAAAACTCACAATATCGTTCGGATGCAATTCCTTAAATGAAGAATATAGGTCGTATAAATCGTGATAAATTTGGATATTTGAAGGAACACCAAGTCCAAAAGGAAATAGGGCTAATACATT
>QLSS01000195.1:117045-133524 GCA_024372645.1 Trichomalopsis sarcophagae | reverse complement strand
AATACAAGATCATAATTACCTTTAATATTTTTACATAAAAAAAGTCGAGAATGTAAACAAACAATAAAGATGCACTTTTACAATGACAGCGCGCGGGATCGCAGAGTATACCGTGAGTATACGTATTCTATACATATAGAATACGTATAGAATACCCATGCCGAGTGGCTTAACATCCCTGGTGTGGGAGAGTAGTTATGTAATGGGCATGAGCTCATTAAGATTAGAGAAATCTTCCGCTCGTACGATCCGCAGTCTGTACGAACAAAAGGTCTGAATTTCCTTTTTTGCAGCTGTCTTTCTCTGACGTCAAAATTTTGTGTGGCACTGTATGTATCCCCCCCTAAGGCCGATGAGGCAATTTTTAATTGTAGAAGAACGTATCAATTCACTGTCCTGATGGGTGACTTCAACATAGAATGGCATTGCAATTCGTCGGCGCGTTAAATACTCAAGGACTCTCTCATTACCTGCAGCTTTTTGCCGCTGCCCTTTACTTCCACGCATCATACGATTGAACAAACGCATTCATTTCACCATTGATTATATATGCATCTCAAACAGATTACCTGTTACTTCGTTTAGTCAGATGTTTATTACCAGTATCTTGAAGAACGATGTTTTACTCGCATTCTTGATGTTTACTGCTCCTCGGGAGAAGCCTCATCGGATTACTTGTAGAAATTACAAGGCGTTTAAAGTAAATAACCTTATTCGCGATCGCGCTGCGGTTCATTTGAGCATCTTGTACCAGGTTAAGAACGTTAATACCAAGGTAGAATTTTTCACGCAGACCATCACGAGTGCTTATGACAGGCATGCTCTGTACCAAACCTTTCTCAAAGGAAACAGGGTATCCCGTGGATAACTCCAGTTATACGTAACCTTCTCAAAGAACGAATCCAGGCCTGGAGATTTCATTACGCAAAATATAGGTTGAACAAGTGTCACTACCGTAAATGGAGTTCTGGAGTCTGTGCCGCAATAGGCAGCGAATAACGTGCTTAAAATTAACGCCCGAAAGACGCAATCAATCTGGTTTGGTACTCAGGGGTTTGACAGCAAGATAACCGCTCTAAACCTCCCTGACATATTGCGCCTCGACCATAGCGAATCGGGATAACTGTTTGGAGTGATCTCGGACATCACTTTTACTTCGAAGCAGCAATGCGTGGTTACCGCTAGAATTTGCTTTGCTTCTTTGTCAAGATGCCGTAAGAGCGGCTATTTTCTTCCAAGGAACATCAAACTTTCACTGGTTTTTTTCCCTTACTTCGATTACTGTGGGTCGCTGTTCCTTGGGAAACATCTAAGCTCAAGCATTGTTTGAATACTATCCTACGCTTTGTGGAGGGCATACAAATCTATGAGCATGTTACCTCAGTATAGAGGAAATACAGCATCATATCGTTCCAGAGTAGGATCAGGTATATCATTCTTTCTCTACTGGCGATATGCTTCGCTCAGATACCCTCCCGTACCTAAAGGACCTTTGTACATTGAGAGATAGGGATAGGCCGGAAACAAGAGAGCCAGCAAACGCGACCTAATGATCAACTATGCAAACATAGAGTGTTACTGGAACTCGTTTAAAATAGGCATATCACGAATGTGGAATGACCTACCTCATAAACTGAGGAAAAAGCGAAAGATGACTAGTTTTAGGTATCGCCTGCTCGAATACTGCGCCTCGACTGACGCCAGATTTTGCTGATCTGTTTTTGCGGGTTTGAAAAGTGATTGTTTAAATTTTTATTTGATATTGTACAGCATATACTTTGCAAATTCTATGTAATGTAATTTTATGTATTTTGATTTAATTTTGTCTTATGTTATCGTTTCTTATTTTAACTTTTTCTAGTCACTATTTGTTATTTATTTAGGTTACATGTACTTATAATTTTATATTTTATCATTTAATTCAAGAGTGGCAAAGCAAGTGCCAGCAACGTATCTCCCGCATTCAACTTATTCACGCTTAAGGGGACACAACACCTTTAAATCTTGAAAAATAAAATTATGAGTAAAAATGAAAAAATTATAGTAAATCATTTGAAAATATTTTGAGTGATATTTAGTATAAATACCTTTAACTTCACCGTGCTAAAACCTTAATTATCCCTGCTGGCCCATTGCGGCACTAGGTGCAATGTTTTGTGGATTTTGTCACTGTCCGTTGGATTCCAAGTTCTTTTGGGATCCAATTCAAGGATAATACTTTGTACACCTCTAGTTTTCGTATAAATGCAGGGATTTTAGTTTGATTGCTTAGAAATGGTTAGGCGATGAACATACTAAATTTTTCTTTTTTTCCGCTAGTATCCTCCTTGAATTTAGGCCTAAAAGAACCATTTGTTCACTTGGAATCCTACGACCAATAAAAAAATTCACAAAACATAGCACGGAGTACCACAATGAACCAGCAGGGATAATTAAGGTTAGCATAATTTAGCACGGTAAAGTTAAAGGTGTTTATACTAAATATCACTAAAAAAGTTTCAAATTATTTACTTTAATTTTGTCATTTTTACTCATAATACTTTTTTTCGGGATTTAAAGGTGTTTTTCCCCTTAAATTTAAATCAAGAGAGGTTAGCCTCCATGTTCTCCAAATCAAGCGCCAGCAGCGCAAAATTACTTTCTCCGGCCTTGTACAGGGTAAACTTACGAACGAAATAACGATCTTAGAGATGCTACCGCACCAAACATAAAAGTTGCGCTGGCTGGCCGGGGACCGCGGAAACCAGCTTAAATTCCAAGCACTTCTGGGCCAGAAATGCCACGGTTTATGTACGTACAACCGGCTTTTCAGAGATCGTTTCTTTGTGCACATCTCACAGGTGCAGAATATCCACATCCTTCTCAATTAAGAGAAACGAGATAAAAAGTATTTTTCTTAACACGTGCAAGAAAAAAACCCGTTTCCATGCGTCTAAAGTGAATGGCAAGCTGTTCATTTCGAGCGTGCGAGAGAGAATCATTTCCTCCCGCAGCTGGATGAAATGATTATTCCCTCCCGTTACTCAAAAGCACTCAAAATGAACCAAATTTTTGAAAAATTTTAAAAAATTTTGAAAAGTTTTGAAATAGAGTGGCTTACGACTCATAATGCGCAACTTACCATTCACTTTATATGCATGAAAACGGGTCTTTACAGGCACTTGTCAAAAAAAGTACAGTGTATAACAAGGAGGGGGGGGGGGTAATTTCTATCTCGGGTGATATTCAAGCAAATATCACCCTCGTTAGAAATTGCCAGTTTCCCCTCTTAGTTACACAATATACTAATATCTTCCTGTAGCAGGATCCACTATATCTATCTTTACTTTAATGGGATTCATTTTTCTTAACAGTGTGATGTGTACACGGTTTTGTATATGATAACTTTTAATTATATGTTATGTAGACGTTCATGCAGCAACCTTACGACAGGCCAAGATGACTTTACAAATTTGCATGTAATAATGTTCTTATGTCCCTTTGCAGCTCAAATGCTCAGAAACAACACTCACTAAATAGTCTCCCCTTGTTAGTACCATAAACTTAACAGTACTTTTTTTTTAATAAGCTTTTAAGTCGGTTTCAATTAACATTAGAGGTAAAAAACGACTAAACTGTCCTTTGCAATGATTTTGGCTAATCTAAATTGCATTATCATCGTATAGATATCTAAATGAGTGTAAATAAAAATGTTTAATTTAAGTTTAAAAAAGAAGGCAAAGCATCATTGTAATATTGTTTTTTATGGTTAGAACCGTAACCTTGCAATTAATCATTCACATAGGTCTGTTTCCGTACATACGTCCGTACGTACATGATAATTTTAATAATATTTAATTGAATATAAAATAAATAACTAAAAAATAAAGTGTACGCTAGTTTACTGCTGCAGTATCGATAGCACTACCTCAAAGAGTTCATGAGTAAGGATTGGATAATTTTACATGGCTTAGGCAATATATTTTTTAGAAATTAGTTAAAAAAAACCGCAAAATGTTTTAAGCATTTGAAAATTACCGAGTGATAAGTAAGCTTATGTAAAAAAAACTTTTAGGATATACCAAGATTGACATACCAGGAAAGAAAGTGTCTAGTAACGTTACTTCCTCTTCGAAGGCATGATGTGGAGACATTTGCAGTTCCGGACGTTTGTAGTTCTTTCGTGAGTAAAATAGATCCTGAAAAATATAAAAGTGCAATCGTTTAAGAAATATCGCATTGTCTATGCATAATTGTTATTTATGTAAAGCAATAGATATATGTATATAAAAAATTCTACAAAAAAAAAAAAAATATTACGGTATACAGTCACTCAAACACGCACACTCATACACAGACACAGACACATACAAACACACACCGCGGGGATGCCAATACCCGTTGAGGTCTCCTCATTCGGCCAAAGAGTAGAGTCATGTAAGCGGGTGTAATGGGGTGGCCTGAAAAGGCTGAGTAAAGGGAGGCGTGTGCGCAAGTTCGTTGCGCCACGCAGCTGCCGGCACGGCGGAGTTCACTTTTTGGAGAGCGGAGTGGAGAAGGGCCTTATCTCAGACAGGCAGAGTAAATGACGAGACGGCAGGCAGGCAGTGACACCTGCTGGGGCTCCTTATTTTTAGCTTTTTCGTTGCCCAGAGAGCGGACACTGTTCGGACATCTCTAGGTCGACACCTGGATCTAGTCTGGACGAGGGAGGGCCGCCCAACCCAGTAAAGACTACACCACCAAGCTTGCAAGAGGGGAAAGAGAGGGAGATTCCGAGGAGTCTTTGTGTTTGAGTTTGTTACGGGGCCAAATCTCAAATAGGGATCAGTCCACTCAAAAATAACTAAGAGACGCGTAGCGCTTTAGTCAGAGGTTGCAGGATTAACCGTCACCGTAGCCGTAGGTTCCGGAAGAGTCTTCTCCTCGACCAGGGGCACCCGGAAGAGAGGGGTGCAAGCCACCATTTTTCCTGATGGAAGTAGCAGCGGGGTCTCGAGGATCCGGTTAGAGATTATCCTCGGCTTCCGACGCTGTCCCAGTGGCCTGGGAGCAGTCGGTCTCTGCTTCATCGGAGACGGCTTCCCTGCCGGCTGCTTCCTTTTCCTCGGAGAGATATAGGCGGTCTTGCGTGGCCCTGGCTGAGCAGCTTGCTTTGCCGCTATCTTGCGGCTGATAATCTGCAGCATTGTTGGCGGAGTTGCAGCTACTTGAGTCGGGGCTGTCGGGGTTGTCCGGAAGCGCGGAAGAAGCGCTCTGAGGTCCGGATGAGCCGAGGGCCGCGCTAGTATGTCCACCAGCTCCAGGTGTTCGGGCCACTTGGCGTTCAGCACGACGGATGACGACTCCGGGTTGTCTGGCCTCGGCTGAGGCGCTGGAGCGGCAGATCCGTCTATGCGCTGCTTTCCTGGCGCACTGGTGCTGGTTTGGGTGGCGGCGTTGGCTATTGGTGGACTCCGACGCTGGCGGAGCTCTAGAGCGAGCGATGGGTTGGCCTTGGCGAGCAGTAAGTACACGAGATCGCACTCAGTCCGCAGCTCCAATAGAGCTTGAGGGTCTGTCTTCGACATGTGCCGAATTAGCACTGAGAACTATTGATTAACTCAGACGCGATCTGATGCGGGGGACGGGGTGCCTCGGCCTGGATCTGGACTGTCCATATGCCCTCGAAAGCGCCAATCCTCTTTGTGGAGTTCGCACTAGTAGCGTAGCCGCCTATTAAACTAGAAGAGGCCAGGAAATATTAGATGCCTCCGAGCAAAACATTTAGGATGCTAATAGGAGTTTAAAGAGGACAATCTGCGAAAACAACAGACGGTGTCTTAAGGAATTACATGACGGGATTGAACGACCCTTGGGGTTGACCATATAAAATAGTAATGAAGAAGATTAAAGGAAGCTCCATGCCCCCTTCAAAATGCCCGGAACTATTACATCGAGTAGTGACCACACTGTTCCCCAGGCAACTGGAAGAACCAAGTGTCATTGAAAGAGGTATGAAGGAAGAGGATGTTCTGCCGATTAAGATTAAGGAACTATTAGCCGCCTGCAGAAGAGAAGTAAACAACAAGACCCCAGGGATGAATGGCATTTCCAATATTACATTGAAGCATGCTATTCACACCCACCCAGAAGTTTTCATAGACTTGTACAATTCATGTTTAGAAAAGTGAATATTCCCAGGGTTGCAACTAATTAATTAATTTTCTAATTTGGTTAATTCAATAATTAATAATTCTAATCTTTAGTTATCAATTATTTGGCTTATAATTAATAATTAAATCTTTTAATTATCAATTATATGGCTTATAATTACGATTAATAATTAAAAGAAATGAACAATCTGATTCGATCTAAAAAAGCCGATTTAACGCCCTTGATAAAATATTGTGTATCAAGTTAATACACAACATTTTTCAAGGAATTTAAATATATTATGTATCAAGTTGATACACGATATACTATTTGAAAAATTTTAATATTCCATGTGAGTTATCATTACGTGATCTAAGCTGTTTTAGAAAAATCGAATCAAAATCGAAACAGCGGTGCCTATCGGGCCGTCCGGCAGTGCTGTCAAGTGTTGCGCCGTCTGGCGGTGCCTGTGTGAGACACTGTTAATGTTTTCGGAAAACATTTTTATGAAAATTCTATTAGCAAATGCGAGGAGATTTGGAATTGTTTGGGAGTTCTCCGAAAAAATGTGAAGCAATAACTGACTTTTTGAAAGTATCATTATAGCGACCAGTGGAAACGAGTTGGAACTCTCTTTATGATTGCGTCAAACAAATCTATTCATTAAAGACAGAATTAATGTCATATGAAGCCAGTAATATTCTACAGATGAAAACACGATTTCGCTATGAAGCCTTTGTATATTTGGAAGAATACCCCACCGATTTGAAATATCATGTACAATAGGGTACTAAGACTGGAACTATCGAAAGGAGCAACACTGGTGAGTTTTGATGACGATATTTCAGTAGTGGTGGTAGCAAAGCACAAAAAAAGTAAAAGACATAGCTGAGAAGTATATTCATAAAATGCACGAATGGCTAGGAGAGGCAGGCCTAAATCTAGTCAACCACAAGACCGAAACTATCAACTATTTGTGGATTTTTATACTGGCCATAGGATTCCAAGTGAACGAATGGATCTTTTGGGCTCAAATTCAAGGAGGATACTTTAGTACATCTGTAGTTCTGGTATGACTGCAGGGATTTTGATTTAAATGCTTAGAAAATGTTTTATATACCAATAGGTGGTATAATAAACTAAAAAAAAGAAAAATTTATTATTTTTATCGCCAAACTATTTCTATTAACTTTGGATCAGGATTTTTCTAAGTATATAAACTATTCGAAATAATTCTAAGTTCTCGAAAGATAGCGTTAGTTGCGTTATCAGTTTTGACTCGTCAAATTCATAAGTATTTGAGATACAGAAATTTTATAAGTTCGAGAAATATTCGAAAATATTCTAAGTCTTTTATTTTCTCAAGGCGTAATTTGCTCAAGAGCAGGGACTAGGCGGTGACTAGTGAGCTAGTACAGGTTGTGCGGGTCCTTTTATAGGCCACGGAGAGAGCGAGAATCGAGCCACCGGAAAAACGTCATCACATTCATACTTGCACACACTCATTCACACCAATATATAAAAATCATTTACACACTTATAATATAATGCGCACGCCGCGCCGCCGCTCGCTCTCTACTCCTTCTCTTATTTTAATTACGCCGCCGCGCTCACCGCTCGGTCTATATAGATATGGGCACATGTTGCGCGCTCTCCCCGCTTTCTTGCTGCTTGTTACTGTTGCCGCTGGCTGGTTCGTGGCGCTGCTGTTGTACTGCTGCATTGAGCTCAGCTGTCAGCTGTGGCGCGTAGCTTCGTATTAGGAGTGGGGGAGCCTAAGACTTTATGCTGAGCCTGTACGGGGCAAACAAAAGTTTATTAAAGAAGTTAATTTGTTGCAAAACGACGGAGGACTGATAGGAACAAATTTTTTGTATGTGACAGTCCAGCACGTCCTTTTGTTAAGAACATAGTGAGACACTCAGCATATAATGTATGCGAAAGATGTCGAATATTGGGGAAAAAATTTCAAAAGATAACCGTGTTTCTAGGAACAGATGCACCTTTTAAGACTGATGCAGATTTCAGAAACTTTGTTAGCTTTATATAATATAGATCCACCAATCAATATGATCAATCAGTTTAGTTTGGACCTAATGCACTTAATGTACTTAGGAGATGTCAAGAGAATTCTAGAATATTTATTAAAACCACCGAGTAATCCAGTGAGAATAAGTGAAGCATTGAAAACTAAATTGCACCGTAGAAGCTTGCAGATTAATAAAGATATTCCCCATAGAATTCCCAAGAAATATGAGATCAAGAAATCACTTTCAAAAATACAAAGCAGTTGAATTCAAGTTTCTCCTGCTATATGCTGCTCCAGTTATAATCAAAAAAGTATTATCAAATAAGGTATACAATCATTTAATGTTGCTAGTCGTTTCATGTAGACTTTTGAGTGAACCCAATCCGTTACGTCATACTGCTCAAGTACGTGGTTACTTAAAAGATTTTTTTCGGAAGCTAGTGAAATATATGGAAAAACGTTTGTGTCATTAAATGTGCACAACTTACTGCATATTTGTGATGATGTTGAATCTATAAACTGTAATTTTAACACTTTGAGTGCATTTGTATTCGAATCATACCTAGGTGAAATAAGTAGTGCTATCAAATCACCGAAGCACATGGTAGCTCAATATTGCCGGAGATTATATGAAGAGGAAAATTATGATCCGGCAATTGCAACTGTTCCTACTAAATTAGAAGTACTCAAGAAAAAGAAGAAGAAAATTGTAAAATTAAAATACAAGGGAATGACTCTAAGTGACCTCATCCGAATAACATTGTTTTACTTCAGAATAATAGTGTCACAGAAATACATGAATTTTGCAAACTGAATGATAATAATTTTGTAAAAGTTAAAAAATATGAGAAGAAAGAATCAATATATACTGAACCGTTTGACTCACAAGTATTAAATATTTTTGAAGCGTTAAACGCTTGTCAACGGCAGTTCAAATAGTTCCACTACATAATATTGTAAAAAATTTGTAAAATTTCAAGTCAGCTATTCAGCTTTTGAAGAAGTACTGTGTTTTGTTGTGCCTCTGTGGGGGCTCCCACCGATGACCACCGGAGACACCGCAGGAAGCAGCACCTGATCCCCAGGCCTGACTTCTAGTGAGCAGTCATTCCATCTGGCCTCCGCCTCTCCCGCGGCGCCACCTCCGAGTCGACATGATGGGTGGCGAACTGGCGACGCGGCGAGGCTCGTGCTCCGCTCCGCCCGACAGACAACAGCGCTTCAGAGCAGAGAGAGAGAGAGAGAGAGCAGAGACAGTAATTATATTTATCGCGAGTCAAGTACAATAAAGCTTTTATATTCCCAACTACGACGAGTTTACTTTTATTATCCCGACACCTCGATTCTGGTGAGGACTGCGACATCTTCCTTGGATCCAACTCCAAACCTCTATTACATTAGAAACGTACGTGTACTTAATTGCATGTATAATCGGATGTAAGGTGAACTTTTCTCAGATAATAGCTAAATATTCATATATTACTGTCTTTTAAATTATTCGTACATTTTTATTTAAAGCTCAATCCAAATTTTTTTTTCAATGACTACTCTAACCTAACATAACTATAATTCTATCAAAATTCAAATTTCCGCGACATTTTCCTTTGACTGCTTGTTTGCATAACTGAAAATCCATAAGGAAGCCTGGAGGTTATTCTTTTTTTGGAGTCGGAGCAATAGCTTGAAAAATAATAGATGTTTTAATTTATACATTATATCAGTCTTTTATGTGATCTAATGCAAAAAACAGTGGTTGTTGTGTATGACACAGAAAAAATCATTAATTTTTATTCTTCAAAACAAGATAGTTTTAAAACCTAACCTTACATGTGTGTAATTCTCTTTGATAGGCACCTGATATTTAATAAAACAAAATATTAATAATAACTTAAAATTTATTAACAGGATGGCTGATTATGAGGAAGAAAACAGTATCTGCGCGTTCATATTGGTTGCATTCGTGCAGAGTGGAAAGAAACGCGAAACAGAGAGTGTAGACATAATTCCATCTCAATGGCTACGTTATAATCCTAAGAAAGAAAGATGCGTTACCCCATTTATGAAAAGCCCAATAGAAGGTGAGTAACTTCATGATTTAGTCAGGAATATGTGTGATCCTCCATCGGAATTGCCAGTATTTACAGTAGATTTTCGTGGTCGTGCAGATAATATTATCCCTGTCGAAACAATCAACGTTGAATCAATGCTGATTTCAATATTGATCTCAGTCTGAAATCAGCGTTGATTCCATATTGATTTAATGATGAATCCATGTTGAATCAAAGTTGAATCACGCGACCGATTGTAACAAAATTTGACATGCATATATGTTTTCTGATTCTGAATTCGGTATTTTTTTATGATTCTGACTATTTTATGGCCATTTTTCGATTTTCGAAAAAATTTTTTAAACCTTTTTAATGATTAGTGTTCGAGCTAAAAATCGAAAACTACAAAATATGGATTTTCTATGTCGTACGATTGCGAGAGTAAAAAGGCTTTATTTAAGTTTGAATTTTGGGAAAATATCGATCTTTTGAGCACCTCAGCTAGGTTCTTTTTGCAGATTATGAAACTATTTAATTTAAAAGATATTATAATTTAAATTCTTTGTCTCTCACCCTGTATACTCTGTATAACTGAAAATTACTATTATTGTTAATCCTTCTAACTTGCTAATTAAAGTTTAGAATGCTTTGAGAAAATTCATGATTTTATGAGGTTATGAGGACCCTATAGTATTTAAAATAATAAGGTTTAAATTTTTTCATGAAAGTTATATGATTTAATATTATGACGGCTGCTTTTTTAGTAAAATAATTAAGATTGAAGGTATTTTAAAAATCATTAATATACTGTATATTTGAACAACATTGTATTTATTGGAACCATAAATTTTGTTGGAGAAAGCTACATTCCCCTTTTACATGCAATAATAATAATCTTAAAAAAAAATCTTTCACGATCCTTTGGATTTACAAAGTACATTCTACTTATAATTGGCTTCCGAACTCTTTTTGTTGGTGTCCATTTCTTTTTTTCATTGAAAACGTAAAAATATGGTATATCAACATACAAGTACTGTCTAGCTTGCAGATCGTTTACATTTAGTTCAAACCATGCAGTCAAAGTTGTGTTTAAGTTTTTATTAATCAACTATTCTTCTGATCCTTCTTTAAGGGAATTACATATCAGTTTTAACATCTTTTTACAATTACTTCAAAAGCACCTCTGGTAGAAGAATTAGCTTAGGCGTTGGCTTGCTAAGTAAGAATAACCTTATTTCTTTCGTTAAAAATAACCAATTTTAAGCTTATATATTTAATATATGAGTTAATATGCGCTTCGAATGCGACCATAACCTATATAAGTGCAGCGAAAGAGACAATAAATAAGAACTCCATAAATATTTATGGAAATAAGTCCAGTTTTGCTACTCGGGGTTTTTTGCGGTCGCAGAACACAAATATCGTGACGGCAACGCTCCCCGAGGTACCTGGTGCTCAGGAAGGACAGTATCACGTCATCTTCTGGAGTTTTTTTTTTTTGAGAATTTAATAAATAATCAGACGAAACTCGTTACTCGGAGGCTTTTTGTGGTCGCAGAACACAAATATCATGACGGCAACGCCTAAGTAACTGGTGCCCAGGGTGGACAGTATCACGTCGTCTCCTGGTGTTTTGTGGGAATTTGAAATATAATTAGTCGAAACTCGTCACTCGGTGGTTTCCGAGGTTGCTGAACATGAATATAACAACAACAACACTCCCCGAGGTACCTGGTACCCAGGGTGGGCAGTATCGACGTCATCTCCAAGAGTTTCACGAAAAATTAACGACTTTTTTGTCGTGACTCATTGATTGGGGGGTTTTTGAGGTCGCTGAACACGAATATAGCGACGACAACGCTCCCTGTGTTACCTGGTGCCCAGGGTGGACAGTATCAACGTCGTCTCCTGGAGTTTCATGAAAAAATAACGACATTTTTTGTCGAGACTCGTTGATTGGGAAAAATTTGTGGACCAGCTTAGATGTACTAGCCGAATTATAGACACTGCTACTTCGTTTCGCCACATCAATTTCGTCTACTTCAATTGATCCATCGTGATTAACATCCTGATCAGTTTGAGGTATAGAATAGCAACCGTTGGACTAATAATAATGTTTTTTAACTGTTCCATCGTCACTTTAATTTAAATATTGTTTAAATTGATATATAGTTTTTGGACATTTCTTTGGCTGCCGTAGAGTAATCGAAAATAATTTGAGCGTATAACTAGTGTGCGTATCCGGTTGATTAAGGCGCGATTTTAGAAGACCCATGGCACAAATTCTCGAACGGTCATTGAGGATCCAGAATATAACTCTGCTTCCAAAGAAGGGAAGTCAACGTCATTTTGAACGCCAAGCTCTTCGTCGTCACTATCAATGTCACTGTGATTCTCTTCACTCCAATTATCACAATCGTAATCATGTATGCCGTGATCTATAGATTATTAGAATACAGAGCAAAGAAGAGTAATTCGATGAATGTTTGATCTAAAAAACAGTATAATATCCGATAAGTTTTTGATGCATGCGCCTAAATTGATAAATATTTGTTAGTTTATTGACTGCAAGGAGTTTCGAACGTAATAAATATTTCGATACAACTTAGCGCAATCGTGCCGACGATCTGCCTATATCGCGAGGAAAGATACTCGGAACTGTACGCGACTTGCTCGGACATACGACATTCGCTTACGCAAAAATTCGCACATGCGCGAAAAAGAAGATTTAAGAAGGTTTTCTAACACGCGCGACGAAACCCGTTTATGCAATAAAATCTGCGTGCGCAATTGGGGCTTCAAAAACGAAAACGTTGCAATTCGTTTGTTATTACTATGACATTATAAAATATTTAGTGCGATTACCATATGCATCTTAATTATAATCTAATCGGATGCGTTGATCGTTTCTCCCGTTTTTCGTACCTATTAAGCGGGCGTAAAGTAACTTTCTTCAGACCAGCGGGCAAAAAAAATTTTAGCGGGCTTTTTTAATTTTTTCCCCGGCGAGCGTTTTTCATTTTTTTTTGTCGGGCAAACAAATATTAAAAACGCCCACTAAAATTTTTTAAAGAAAATGGTCAGTAGTTCAGATCAAATATACGTATATGTGTGTATATATGATTATGTACATATGTGTGTGTGTGTGCATGTACGTAAACGCGGAAATCAGTACATGGGTTACAAAAAATATGGTGTGCACCAAGGGCTAAGTGGGATTTTTGGCATAATAAAGACATCCTTGGTACACAATATACTATTTCCTCATAATTATCATGTCTCCTATGTATGCAGTCATCTGTGACGCTTCTTGATAGATCTTCGCTAACGCCGTCAATTGATCCTCCTTCATCAACCGATATATATTTTTTGTCGAATATTCCTTTTGAACGTTTTTTTCAATAATAACAGTAATCTTGGTAATGTATAGGACGCTTCGACATATTTTTAAGCTTCAATCCTTGGAGTACTTACTATAACCTCTTATCATCACGTCGCTCGTCATGTAAGTAATCTTTTGAGCGCTTATTTTTTTCTTTAAATTTACTTCTGAATTAACGTCAACGCGCTATATTCAGAGGTTAACTAACAACCGTATTGACCGCGGCGCGATGGAAAGTCAAAAGATGTATGTGTTAGTTTTATGGGCGGAATATGATAATACAAGTATAGTGGATGAAAAAGATCTATATCCAAATGCAGAAGTAGGAGAAACGATTTTTGCGCTATACAAGGACGGTATGAAGTATCGAGTCAAGATAATGAAAAAAAGCTTTAAGTTTACATTTTATATAGCGATTAAAAGTAAACTTGTACATATATTCGGGGAATTTTCACTAATAGGGCAATCAATAATATCGCCACTTTGCGTAATTTAATTATTTACATACACTTTAAAAATACAGCGATTACTGTTATCATGTTATAACCTCTTCGTGGTTAATATTTGATGCGTCGTATTGATGTACGGCGTCGGTAAATGCAATCATCAAATTAAGACTCACTCGTAGGGCACTAGTATGGGGCCACAAATGTGAATTGAAAACTCATTCAGGGGCATTAGACAAAGTGCGAAGATTGGTTATGGAAGGATTCACGGGAATCATGTGAACGACGCCTACGATCACTATGGAAAGACTGTTGAAACTCCCTCCACTAGGAACGGTAATTAGGGAAAATGTGTGCAGGACGTTTCGCAGAATAGCGGAATCAACGAACTGTTCGGACTTCAAGGATGCGGCACTTCTGGAACAAGTAATGCCGCTAACGGAAGAAAGAGATTGCGACAGAATGGTAGAAAGAATTTATTTCTATAAGCCGTCCTCGATCATGATCCTAGAAAGGGAAGAATGGAAGACGGGATCACACGAACTCCCCAAAAACAGTGTAGTGTGGTTTAGCGGCTCAAAAAATGAGAACGGGAAAAGAGGGACACACAAGTGATTGTGTGCTAGCTCGACCATCATGCTACGGTTTTCCAGGCAGAAATCAGGGCTATTACAGAAGCAGCCAAACGGCTGTTGGGAAGAAGCACAGGGCAAAGAACTGTAAGCTTCTGCTCGGATAGCAGGGCAGCTTTCATGGTGCTAGATAGTATTAGTATCATCTCAAAAGAGGTACTAAGGTGCAGACAGGGGCTAGAATCATTGGCGGAACACAACGCGGTGAGACTGGTATGGGTATCAGGATACTCCGGCGTGGTGAGCAACGAAAAGGCAGACAGGCTAGCGGATAGGGGGGCGGACGGCATTCGAGCAAGAAGGTGCGCAGTAGCTGTTTCTACCTGCGAGGTAAACAGAGCAATTAAAGACTGGCTCAACTCGCAACTGAGTGACAAACGGACTAACGCCAAAGTGCTAAAACAGGCTAGGGCTCTGATGGGTAGCAGCCTACCCGAGGAGTGACTACGGACCATTAGGGGCTTAAGCAGGAATAGGCTGAAGCTGGCCGTTGGCCGGATGACGGGACATTGGAGGGTAGGATACCACCTGTAGAACTTGGGACTAAGGGACTCCGGGAGCTGCAGGTGGTGAAGGAACGAAACGGAGACCACTTCCCGCCTGCTTTCTGAATGCCCAGCTTTTGCGGAGACAAGACAAAGGGTGTGGGGGGTTCTTATGTTGGGGTTAGAACAGCTAAGGTCAAACAGCTTGACATCCATTTGCCGAGTTGCCGAAGCTATAAACAAGAGTCTATAAAGTAATTTTTTATTGTATAGGAGGCACAGCACAATGGGTTTCGCCTAAGTGCTCGACCGGCACGACCCCGTGCAGGGGCCGCCACAGCTCACCTCTGTCAAACAGACTAAGACGAAGACTGAACTAATAAAATATGTCAGTTATCGAGAAAAGATGTGAATGGATTTACGGCACACAGCTACTTTGAGTATACTTAATAATAATAAACAAATAAAATATCTCCTACTTTATAAATTATAAATAATATTTAAAAAATAAAATATGTCAGTTGTTCAGAAAAGATGTAAATAGTTTCACGGCACAGGAAAATTTAAATAACCAAAAATTTTTAAGGTCCAAAAATTTAAAACCTAAAAATATTAAGGTTAAACATTTTAAGACCGAAAAATGTTATGGCTCAAAAATTTAAAGGCCTAATATTTTCAAGGCCCACAATTGTATCCGCCTCATAGATGATGTTCAGGTGTCAGGGTAACTCCTAGATGTTAATTTATTGTGAAAAGATGTGAATGGCTTCACGGTACCCAGGTACATTAAGCCCTTTAATATAATAGTAGAGTAGATAGTAGATTAATGCGAAAGTTTTCCGTGCTATCACTAGTACACAGCCCGTAAAAATTTGTGTCCAAGCGCCGAACTCCTATCAGGTCGACTCAGGATCAAACTAGCGTGACTCATCGCAATAACACGGATTCCATGTGACGCTACAGTAGACAATCACATCTCGGTCGTTCATACCAATGTCATTTCTTCGGCACTTAAATAAATGTATTAAAAGGATATGAAATCGGTCTGAAATCCTTAAAGAAATTAACCAATATCCAACTTACATAAGTTTTTCTCTATTTTCATCAATATACGCTAATGAATGTAGCGAAATGACTTTTAAAAATGTCAAGTGTTAGAGATCAGCATACTGTCAACAAACATTTCTTATTGCTCCAAGAAGAATTAATCTTACTATAGTTTCAACATGAAAATCCGCTTTGGGTTTAATGATTCTCCTTCATCTAATCTAAACCTTCTTAAACTAATCCGAATCATCTTGTGCAAAGAAATAAGTGGAATCGTAAATTTGAAAAAAAAAAAA
>QLSS01000195.1:64712-107045 GCA_024372645.1 Trichomalopsis sarcophagae | reverse complement strand
AATGAGACTTACAGATCTAGAAGAATTATCTTTTCGGAAGTCAACTGTTTGCCATATATGCCGAAAACCTATCAAAAGTGAAGAACTCGCAGTACGAGACCATTGTCATCTAACAGGACGGTACGTTAGTTTTTAATGTATACAAATATTTGACTTAAATGCTGTACAGCATGTAAGACTTGTTTTCTATTTAGTTTCAGAGGTGCAGCTCACAATTCATGCAATTTAAATTACAAGGATTCGAGGTTTGTTCCGGTTATCTTTCATAACCTCAATTATGATACACACTTCATTTTGAAAGAGATTGCTACTTCTACAATAATGAAGGGACGAGTATCTCTGATACCTCACAACAAAGAAAAATATATTTCATTTACGAAGTATATATATGACTGTGACATCAGTTTTAGATTTATAGATTCATGGCGTTTTTTACCATCATCGTTGGAAAAGCTTGCATCATATTTGGAAACCGTGCCGATAGCAGTGAATGAGTTTAAAAATGATGGATTTACAGATGAGCAAATCAATCTTCTTAGACGAAAAGGTATATTTCCATATGATTTCGTAGATGGATTGGACAAGTTGATGACTACAAAACTACCAGAGAAGAATGAGTTTTACAATAAACTAACAGATTCTCATATTATTGACGAAGACTATCACCATGCTGTTACAGTATGGAATATGTTTACTATAAAAACTTTGGGTGAATATTCAGATTTGTACTTGAAAACAGATGTTTTATTATTAGCTGACGTCTTCGAAAGTTTTCGAGAGACATCTCTGAAAGCGTATAGTTTATGTCCTGCACACTTTTACACGACTCCAGGTCTCACATTTTCAGCAGCTCTAAAAATGACAAAAGTGGAATTGGAGCTTCTTACAGATATAGATATGCTGATGTTTATTGAAGCAGGTATTCGAGGAGGAATAAGTCAATGTTGCAATCGGTATGCTAAGGCGAACAATCCGTACATGGGACCATTATACGATAAGAATCAGAAAACGAAGACACTCTTATATTTTGATATTAATAATCTTTATGGATGGGCCATGGTGCAATATTTACCAGTGGGAAAATTTAAATGGATTGAATATGAAACGAATTCAAATTTTTTCAATGCACCACCAGACTCTGATACAGGCTACTTTGCTGAAGTAGATTTAGAGTATCCTGAAGAAATACATGATGATCATCAAGATTTGCCTTTTTGTGCAGAGCATCGTACACCCCCTGGCTCAAAGCAAAAGAAACTGTTGACTACTTTGAATGATAAGAAAAGGTATGTCATTCATTATCTTGCGTTAAAACAGGTATTAGATAATGGACTTCGACTTAAGAAAGTGCATAGGATTCTGAGTTTTGAGCAGAAGCCTTGGCTCAAACCATATGTTGAATTTAATACAGAGAAGAGAAAGCAGGCCAAGAATGAGTTTGAAAAGCTTTTCTACAAGTTATTAATTAATGCAGTATATGGTAAGTGCATCGAGCGAGAACGATCTCGCGTTGATGTACGATTAGTGAATAAATTCACTGGTCGATATGGAGCAGAAGCACGTATAGCTCAACCAAATTTCCATAGTTGTGCTATCTTTGATGAAAATTTGGTTGCTATACAGCTAAAGAGAACAAGTATTACAATTAAAAAACCAATATACGTTGGTCTCAGCATTCTCGATTTGTCTAAAACATTGTTATACGATTTTCATTATTCATATATGAAGCGACGACTTGGGGAAAAATGTAAACTCCTTTACACCGACACAGATAGTCTGATATATGAAGTTGTTGACGTGGATATGTATAAAATAATGAAAGAAGACTTGCACAAATTTGATACTTCTGATTACAAAGAGAACAATCAATTTGGAATCCCGCGTGTCAATAAAAAAGTGCCTGGATTAATGAAAGATGAATGCTGTGGCAAGATTATGACGGAATTTATTGGTTTACGTAGCAAAATGTATAGTATTTTAATAGATGGATCTGAGACTGTGAAGAAAGCCAAAGGCATAAAATCGAGTGTTGTGAAGAAAACAATCACGTTCGAAGATTATCGAAAATGTCTTGAAGAACAAATTATTGTTAAACGTGAGCAGTGCAACATTCGCTCTAAATTGCATGTAGTGCATACTGAAAAACAGAATAAAATAGCACTAAGTCCGCATGATGATAAAAGATACTTATTACCTCATAGCACAGACACTTTGCCTTGGGGTCATTACCGAATTATTGAGGAACAGATGGCGCTCGCTGTAATTCAAATGGAGGGGAATGAAAAAATGGCTGATACAAGAGAAGAAAGAGTGGGGGAGATAGAGAAGGGGTATGAAGCGACCAATACTGAAGAAGAAAGCGAGAGAGCAATGGAGAGGGGGAACGAAGTGACCAATGAAAACAGTGCATCACGAGTGGGGATGACACTTTATGACGATACAGGTGAACAAATCATTATCCAATACGATGTTTGTAAGGAGCTAATGCACGAATGGAATCCATCGATGGAGGAGGCATCTTCCGATAGAAGGGATATTCTACAAGAGGCGATGGAAGGGGCAAACATCATGGTGGGGAATGGGCTATATGAACCGACGCACCACGGTGAAGAGCACATTCGAGCAGTCGAGCTTGAAAATTACCTTCCTTTGGAGAAGAAACCAAGACTCACTTAACATTTCCAAGTAAGTTCTTAGCTGATTTTCACTATTTTTTTGTTCTCAAAGAAAATCTTTTCTCTAACACAAATTCTTATTTTTTACATTTCAGAATGGATCTATCTGCACTCAACAAGATTGCTGAGCGTGAGTTCTTGCCTAAGAAGAAAGTCACGGATTTGGAAAAAGATCATGAGTACATAATGACTGCACTCAAGGAAGTAAAGACGAGATTGGGCACAAAGATCGTGGCTGAGATCGATGACAGCTTTCAAATATTTCTGCCTGGGAAGATCTCATCAGCAATCTTGAAAGATCAAGAATTTTTCAATAATCTCTCTAACACAGCAAATAAACTTAGTTTATTTATAACATATCAGGGTGGAACTTCTTTCAAGTTCACCACATGCTAAAATAATGAAATACAAAGACTGATAATTGTTAAATACTATTTATTTATTTCTTCAAACTTGTGTGCAATTTACATGAATAAATACATTATTAAATATAATAACAATTGCTTTCTTATTTATTTGAACCTTGAATAATTCATACAATCTCATTTTTATCTATCCAACTATTATGCTTGTCACTAAATCCTAACCATTTAACATATACGCGTTTACCACTTTTCTTTAAAACTTTTTCTACTAAATAAATTTCCGGATACATAGTTTTATGAATTTCTGTTTCATAAAAGCCACCAGAGACGGGTTTATCATAATAATCTTTGAGGTTGTAAGTTACTGGATCCGTTTTTGCAACTCGCGTTATTGTGAAAATTTCCGTTGACCAGTTTGGCGTATAACCTTTTTCAAAAACATTTTTTATCCTACTTATTCGTACTTTATCTCCTACTTTAAATTTCGGTTTTTTCACTGGCGACTTTTCATTTGGAAAACGTCTCTTGACTTCTCGCTCATTTGCCAGTGTAACATTTTCAGGCTCGATTCCTGTTGTCCGATGTTTTCTCGAATTGTATGCTTTGAGCAAGTTAGGTAGAATATCCAACCATTTATAGCTTCCTTGTTTGCTGAATTCTGTCCACATTGCATTTTTTAACGTTCTATTGAATCGTTCGCATATACTTGCATGAAGATTACTATGCGAAGAGTATAAGTGTATATTGTGCTTTTTCATAAGTTTTTGAAAAATTGAATTGTAAAATTCTTTTCCTTGGTCAGTTTGTAGATTCTTCGGTACTCGTCCTTCTTTCAGTATTGACTTCATAGCTGTAGTAACATCGTTACCACTCTTTGACTTGACTGGCACGGCCCATGCATACTTTGAAAATATATCTATGACAGTGAGTAAGTAATGAAAACCTTTATTCTCTTTAGAATATGGTATCATTTCTACAAGATCAGCCTGCCAAGTCTCGTCTATTCCACGTATGTCATATTTTCTTCTCTTGTATCGCCGGCGTGCTGGCTTGTGTAGCTCTTCAGCTACTCTTTGACATTCCATCATCGTTTACAGTAGATGAAAATCCATCTGGAAAATTGTCTATACGAACTTTTAATTGTTTATTCACTTCTTCAATGATATAATCAGCACCAGAGTAATTGCGAAGAGTTGTACTATAAAGATAACGCAATTTTGTATTCACTTCCAATTGCTGTTTTTCAACTTGCTGTTTATATTCTTCTATAACTTCACCAATTCCAGCAATTTTAGCAGCTATATAATTTATTTCAGTTTGTAGAATAACTTTCAGTGAATGCAAGGTGATTGCATCGTTTAGATGAATGGGCTGTCCTAGGTTGCAAAGTCGCTTATTTTCTAAATCAAAATCACCGTCCGGTGTAAAATTGAAACCATTGCCTGGAGGACCGCGACTCACTTGCGAGCCCTCAAGTTTTCTTCCAAACACATCGAGACTCATGGTAATACTGATGCAAAATAGAAAGTTGCATGTCAATATATATGCCCAGCTTCGCGTAATTCCTCAATAATCGACTGGATTTCATTGACGTGATTATTATTTCCAGCTGATCGTTCGGCAATCAATAATCGAAGTCTCTCAGTAAGCTCATTTGGATCATCCCAGTAGACGAGATCAATGGAAGAATTTTTCTTAGCTATTTTATATTTAGGTATAAGTCCTCCTCCGCTGCTGTTTACGTTCTTTTTACGTGGAGTGCTGCGGAACATTGGTGCTAAAACATTCTTATATTTATTACTTCTCGACATTCGTATAGATTCATCTTTGCTGAATTTTTTCCGATGAGCATTTGTTGCTTCCAAAATCTTGCGATAATTTGCACGGTCTGATGAGCTCAGAAGAAGATCATCCGGATATTTTTTAAATAGCAATTCCATTAGTCCATTCGTTTTAGGATAACTTTCATTTCTGACTTTGACATATTTATCATCAAATTCAATTTCTGAATCACCAATCATATACACTTTATCAACCTTTCGCACTCCATATATATTATCAATCGTTCTACGGCTTTTATCTAACAATGATAAAAAGTCTTCAGCTGATTCATTTTTTCCACTAGCGGATTTAAATGTAGAATTGGTTATTGTGTCAAAAACATCATCATCATAAACAGTACCCATTAAACTCGATTGATCAATTCCCATTCGTTTTTTCATTTTCTTACTGCTGCTGTTTTTATCCAAAATATGATTAAATGGTTGCTGCAGTGGGCTTTCACTTTTCATCTCAACAAGTTTCTCAAGTGGTGTGATGACTGGTTTTAGAGTATCACCGATGACTTTTTCAAAGTCATCTTTCTCCTGTTTTAATAAAGTGTATTTTTTCTTAATAGCCCGACGAGCTCGCAAGAGCTCGCTAAGAACATTCTTCTCTTTCGTAAAGTCTGACATGCTTACGTGGCGATGTCTACAACTGAACTGCAAGTTCGAGACTCATAATTCCTTTTTTATTGCAAAACAGTCAAATCCTTTTCTATATCTACCCTCATTCATCGGTCTATCTTTGTCAATAACGATGAATCCATATCTATCATTCTTCCAACATTCAGAACAAAGATTCCGAAATTCGTTAAAAGTTAAATCGGTATTCACATGATCTTCATAGATATGTTTAAGATTTACATCATCTTGTCGATAAATTACTAACAAATTGACATTATCTCTAATGAGATGTTTTCCTATATGAGCATAAGATTGACATAGATAGAAACTATCTACACTCTTATGTCTCCCCATACAGAAGAATGCTCTAACGTTATCCTGCTTCTCACATGCCACATCATCAAAAATCATTATTGAATTTGGAAGGGCTTCATCTGGAGATACTACAGATTCATGCTCACTGAACGGAAGATATGATACTCCTTCAATCGGATCCAGGACATTTTTGAGAAATTGATACTTTGGCTGATTCAAGGATTTAGAGTATACATACAAATTCTCAAACCGAAGACCATTGGGGTGTGTAAGTAAAGCCAATAAACTATTTGTTTTTCCACAGTTTGATGGCCCACAGAAAACTGCTCGTATACTATCTGGTAGTAATTCCCCATGACGCTTTTTTCTCTTCTCTTTTCCAAAATCGAAATTTGTCACGGGGAGTTTGACGTTCTGCTCGGTAAAATCCATGTTCACTCAACAGAGTCAAATATAACATTGAGCTCTCGAAATATAAACGCTCGTTTTATACCATGAACGTCAGTTGTGAATCAACGCTCGAAGAGAGATGATCATACATAAATCTCAGAAACAGCCGAAAGGCTATGGATTGCTTGATAAAGTTATCAATAACTTACCTGTTGAAATGCATCTTCCTGGATATCAATACTGTGGTCCCGGAACCAAATTGAAAAAGCGAATGAAAAGAGGAGATCCTGGCATTAATCCGCTTGATCAGGCATGTAAAAAACATGATATAGCTTACTCAGATAAAAACGGAGATCGTAAAGCTGCTGACAAAATGCTTGCTGAGGAAGCTATGCAACGTGTTAGAGCTAAGGATGCTAGTCTTGGTGAAAAAGCTTTTGCTTTTGCTGTTAGCAATGCTATGAAATTAAAAGGAAAAACTGGAATGGGACTGAAATTTAATAAGTTAGTGACTGCAGCTAAAAAATCAATGTCAACAAGTAAAAGTTCTCGCAAGGTTATTCAATCAGCCTTGAAGGGTGCACGTCAAGCTGTTAAAAGTCTAGGTGGAAAGAAAAAAGTTATCATTCCACGTGTTTTGCCGCTTCCATCAAAAATTGGTGGAGTTCTTCCTTTTCTCATTCCATTGTTCGCAGGACTAAGTGCCACCGGTGCTCTAGCAGGAGGTGCTGCTGGAATAGCTAAAGCAGTTAATGATGCTAAAGCTGCGCAGAAAAATTATGAAGAAAGTAAGAGGCATAACGAGACCATAGAAGCTATTGCTTTAGGCAAAGGTCTTCATCTTAAGCCCTATAAAAGTGGAATGGGATTATTTATGAAACCTCATATCGGTCGTGGTCATCGAGTCAATAGAAAAAAAAAACTTCGATTTAACTTTGCCAAATCGTGCACTGACTGACTACGATCTAAAAAAATATGCTCATATGATGAAAATTTCAGATTTCCGTGGTGTTTTCATGAGAAATAATCTACCACCTGATGGTCCATGGCGTAATGAAACAGCTGTGGTAAACTTGGACGATTTTCAAAATAGAGGCACTCACTGGGTTTGCTATCGCAAACGTGGTCCTGAAGTACTTTATTTCGATAGTTTTGGTGATCTCAAACCTCCCAAGGATCTCATGATGTATTTTAACGTGAAGGAAGTGAAATACAATTACAAAAGATATCAAAATTTTGACTCATTTATATGTGGTCATCTTTGTCTCTACTTCTTAGCTGGGAGACTATAAAAGAGATGTTCGCAGACGAATAGATTCATTAGCATCCGATCAGTCATGGAAGATAGCTTCACTCTGAGTCTCTCAGGAAACTCATCTGTCTTAGAAGCGCAATACTTTCCTTCGATTGAACTACCACAGCATAAAAATTTTGTCTTGGGATTAGTTGAACTTTTAACATTCAACTCTATTCCTAATGTTGACCATTCAAATAATAAACTTCATTTGAGCAAAAATAATATTATCACTATCCCTACGGGCAGCTATGAAATTGATGCTATAAATCAATTTTTGCAAGAAACTTTGAAATCCAAAGGAATTGAATTTTCTTTGAAAGCTAACAACAATACTCTCAGAAGTGAAATTCTCTGCAGTCATCAGATAGATTTCAAACCTCGCGATTCAATAGGCCGTCTCCTTGGCTTCGCTCCTCGCATTCTCAAAGAGAACATTCAACACAGCTCTGATTTACCTGTGAAAATATTGAGAATCAATGCACTCAGAGTGGAGTGCAACATTACTGCAGGTGCTTACATCAATAATAAGAAAGTTCATACAATCCATGAGTTCTTTCCCAGAGTGCCTCCAGGATATAAAATCTTAGAAGTTCCGTCTCATGTGATATATCTACCACTCAGTGTCAAGTGCATAGATCATCTGCAAATTCGAATTGTAGATCAGGACGGAAATTTGGTGAATTTTCGAGGAGAGGAAATTACTATTAGACTTCACATCAAATCTGTATAATGGGTATCGTTTACAATTCTGGAACATATATAAGTCAGCCATCATGTCAACCAGTCATCAGTCGACCAAAGAAACTCAAACCGTTAACACGGAAGAGCATTCAGTTTCTGAAAAGCCTAGGACTAAAAGTTCGTGGAAAAAATTCACGTGTATAATTCTTTGCTGCTTCCAGAAAAATGGACGAAATTCTAAGCATTCAATCAGGTGTCGTCTTCGATGAGTCTATTGCTCATTACGAGGTACACGCGCATCAACCATACTCATCATTAAGCTTTGATAATAGTGATGAAATTCGTATTTCTATACAACATCAAGATCTATGCCTCTTACCATCGCGTAGTTCTATCCATGTATGTGGAAAATTAAAACTAAAAGATGGTTTAACAGCACCAACTAAAACTAAATTCGTGAACAATGGCATT
This sequence comes from Trichomalopsis sarcophagae, assembly GCA_024372645.1. Lineage (NCBI taxonomy): Eukaryota > Metazoa > Arthropoda > Insecta > Hymenoptera > Pteromalidae > Trichomalopsis > Trichomalopsis sarcophagae. The sequence goes on along the minus strand of QLSS01000195.1, from coordinate 98,404 downwards.
TGTCATCTGTTTGATGAAATTCGTTATGAGATTAATGCTGTGGAGATAGATAAAAGTAAAAATGTCGGTCTGAGCAGTGTTATGAAAGGATGGACTTCATTTAACTCGAATCAGAATAACATGCTAGAAAACGCAGGCTGGCTTGGTGGTGAAGAAGATACCAAAACGTTTGTCGATGAAAAGGGAAACTTTGACGTAGCGATTCCGCTGAGTATGATCTTGGGCTTTGCAGAAGACTATAAAAAAATTATAGTTAATATGAAGCATGAGCTCATACTTACAAGATCGAGAAGCGACTTAAATGCAATAATCCAGAATGGAACTACATCATCTGGCGTAACTACTTATGAAGATTGTGAAGTAAAAATAACAAAGATAGAATGGTTAATGCCATATGTTATTGCATCAGATAAACAAAAAATCCAGCTATTGAATTTCATTGGTAAGGATAACCCCATCTCTATGTGTTTTCGTTCTTGGGAGATATTTGAATATCCTCTTCTTCCAAGCACGAATAAACACGTCTGGACAGTGAAAACTTCAAATCAATTGGAGAAACCTCGTTTCGTAATTCTCGGACTACAAACAAAGAGAAAAGCTGCAAGAACTGCAAATGCCAGTAGATTTGATCATTGTGAGATAAGTAATGTGAAACTTTTCTTAAATTCACAATATTATCCATACAACAATATGAATCTCGACATATATAACAATCAGTATGCAATTCTCTATGATATGTATGCTAATTTTCAAAAATCATACTATGGAAGAGATCCGCAGCCATTGCTGACAAAGCCTATGTTCATCAAGAATGAACCACTCATAGTTATTGACTGTTCACGACAAAACGAATCTCTCAAGAGCGCTCCTGTCGATGTACGTCTGGAGTTTGAGGCTAAAAAAGATTTTCCTGCTAACACTTCAGCATACTGCCTAATCTTACACGATCGCATCGTTCAGTACAATCCTATCAGTGGAAATGTCAAGAAGCTCGTCTAGGCTGCACCGGAAAATGGAATATGCAGTAGACATGACTGGTTTCAAGCAAACCGAAGAAGATTATATTCTAAAGGAATTAGCAATCATACCTCTCGAGGAAAATAGTGCAGATCCTATTGTTCTAACATTCAAAAATCCCTTCTCATGGAAAAAACTCTCAGACAAAATGCAAAGGGAAAACAAATGGCTCAAACATAATTATCATGGCATCAGGTGGAAAACGGATGGACATGACTACTCTCAAATCGGAAACTTGCTTCGTGACGCTTTACATGATGCATCAAAAATTTTTGTAATGGGTGCATTAAAACAGAAATGGCTTCAACGATTCAAATTTCCTGTTCACAATATTGAACAGTATGGCTATCCGTCAAAACCATCTTTTAAGTGCGTCACAGTATGCACAAATCATAATCCAAGCTATAAGACGACCTGTGCATTGCACAACGTCAAACTCATAAAATTGTTCTATCAGCATAAACTGTAAAATAAAATAAAAAATAAAAAAAAATTAAAAAAAAGTAGAGAACGTTATAGGCATTCCAAAACATAATAGAGAGAGAGGAAAATTATCCCCACTCTCTCATCGGGTACTAAAACACTCTGAGAGGAGAGAGGGTGTTTTAGTATCTTGGCGAGAGAGAGGGGATCCCTACTCTTCCATCGGGTACCAAAACACTCTGAGAGGAGAGGGGGTGTTTTAGTATGCCTATGTTTTGGTATGCCTATAGCCTATCTACTTACATGGCCTTCAGCGCATGTGCTTATTGGCCGTCAGAGTTATGGAGCGACTCCGGCGTTCATTGTAGCTGGTCAGCTGCGGCAAACTCTGATGCACCGATGATATGTAAGGCCTTATTGAGTTCAAGGAGTCGACCATAATCGGAGTGGCGTCACAGTCACTCTCATGTCGAAGTTCAAACAGCTTTAAGGAAAAGGAAAGATCTTTCATTCATTTTCGACTCCGGAGAAGTAATCAAACGTAATAATAATGATAACGCATGATGGCAGCTCGTTCTCGATGTGTCTCAGTCCAGCAAGTCATGTAGCGATTTGCCAGTACCTAGTTTGCAGTTCATCGATCCAAGGGTTCCAAGCACGCTACTGTCGTTACTCAGTACTAATTAAGTACTTGAGTTGCTAGCGAGCGCTTGACACTTATACAGAGTACAGACAAATAATTCGTGTTGGGCGGTACGCTAGCGTAGGCCGTAATATATGATGCTGGTGAGCGGCAGCATCAGTAGTAGGTCTAAACTTATCGCTGAATGTCGTGGGTATGCTGAGCTTGACACTGGATGGTCTCTGGTACTGCCGATCTCCTGGGGAAGCGTCGGCTCCTTGATGAAGTCTACCTCTTTCTTCTGTGTTCATTTATATCATTCAAGCGCATCCTTCTGATCCTTTTTAGACTTTGTTATGAACGCGAAATCCAAGTGTCACTTGCTGTCCGTCGACCTGTGAGACATATAACCAAGTTTAGGTCTACCATGATCAATGCAGCGTCGCTCCGCTCATTTAAAGTTGCTGTAACATAAGATAAAAGAATTAGACCTTGCAGTCCTTGATCTGTTGCTGAGATTTAAGTGAATGAAGTTATGGAGAATGATATATAGGCATTGCATCCAACGGGGTTGTCGTCGAGCTTAAGCGGTGAGAGCTCGATGAAGTTGTAACCGAGCTTGGAATGGCCACCAATCACGCTGTCGATCTCGCACTTTATGTCACAGGCAAGCATGTTCTATAGAGTGATTGGTCGGTATTCTCTTCAGTCCATCAATGTGAGTCGAGAGTCCCAGGATGATCCTTGATCCAGGACGCTGCTGTGTCCATTTCATACTTTCTGTATCCAAGATTCACACTTCTTATCTATGTCACTGGCGATCCACCTCGCAATTTACTGACGGTCACTTAGCGCTTAAACACAAAAATCTTGACAAGCGATACACTAGCGGAGGCACAAGTACCTTCTTTGTGTCTTATCTTGACGTTTGCTATCGGTAGAGTAATAGTATATTGTGCAACTAGGGGGGGAAATTGGCTTTTTCTAGCGAGGGTGATGTTTTGAGCATGAGTGGGAGTCGAGGGCGCCTACGGCGCCTTGAAACATCACACGAGTCTGAAAAAGCCACTCCCCTCTTGTTACACACCGTACTTTTTATGATAAGTGTACGAATAGGCCACTTATCATGCATATGAAAGGAATGGAAACAAATAATAGTACATTAAAGATTTTTTAAATTTTTAAAATTTCGAAAAACAGTGTTTTCCTCCCAAAGGAGTAATTTTTTCCCAATGCTAAAAAAAAACTCAATTTTCCATTAATTTTACATGCATGGAAATTGGCCTTTTTCGGTTACCTTTTCCAATAATCCGTCGGAGTTTATTATCATACAGTACCTATCGAAACACATTCGCAGCCTGGATACTTAAAATGCGACACCATATATTCAATATAAAAATCAAAACAACTTGTTGATTCCAAATGGCACAGCAGCAGAAAGCAAAATATTCAACCCGAACTTATTATAAATCATGTGAGGCGGACTTTGAAATGAAACGATGCTCTGGAAATTCCATTTGCGGCGTGGTCATACATAATGAACGTGTATTTCAGTTCGAGAATTACTTTGAAAACATAAACCCTTGATTGATTTAACCTACTATTACCAAAAATCGGATTGTCTGAACTTCAAAAGAGAAGCATCAGGGTGGCGAGGTTTCGAGAAATTTTTGCAAATTATTGTTCAATCCTAAGTATTTTTCTATAAGATCAATATTTCGAGCAAAAAATCATAACCATTAGAAAGATCTCATTGAAATCTTTAAAGTAAGATACTCACCAAAACGCAATTAGGTTAAAAAGCTAATTCAAAGTATAATAAGTCGTGGTTCTCTCCCACAGCACAGTGTATAAAACTTATACTTGCTCTTGGGGCACTGTTGCGCCTCTCAGTATTATTAAAAAAAAATGCAAAAATATTTTTTTTGATCAAAACATCGCCATAATTATCAAATTGAAATATTGTTTTGCTGTTTTTAGGTATAGAAAACGCAATACGAATTTGATATAATAAACTTACTCAAAATCTACTATTAGTTCATTTTCAGTAAAATATTCTGTAAAACTATTTCAGTAATTATTCTATATATAACCTTGAATATTTTCTGAAAGTAACTAGCGCCACACGCGGCCTTACGGTAGCGGTGGCTTGCTGCCTTGCATCGCTTCGCTTCACGATGCAAGGCTCGTAAAACGCTTCGCGTTTCGCTTGTAAGGCACGACCGCTAACTCGTGCGTCGCGCTCGCCTTGATATTGCCTGATGCTCGCGCGAAGCGATATTTAATCAATTAAAGCTTTTGGGCCAGATAGGGTGTGTAACACCCAAATTGTTATGCAATTGTATGTACCAAATCGTTTCTGGGGTTGTTGTTTATTTTTTAGCGTTTTGAAAAAATGTTTGTCATGGTAAAAAGTTGTGTTTTCAAAATATCTACAACCTTTTCATCTAAGGTTTTTATGATAAATGTATAGCCTAAAAGTTTTATGATAAATACTGGTTTATTGCTATAATAAAAATCGATTTTGGCCTGTTAACTCGAATTAAAAGCATTCTCACGTTCAAGTGTCAATAGAAAAGTTTTATTTCCTTGAGATCTACAACTTTTCTACTTAACTTTTTTTTGTAGAATAGATAGAATTCGAGTTAGAGCCAAAAAACCGTTTTAAGCGATTTTTGGATGTGACCGCATTCTGCGTATACATGCAGGATCAAGCCCAAAATAAATTTGGCACCTTACTATTATGAGGGGAGTTCGCACACAAATTTTTGGCCCTATTGATAAAAGTCTCTCAAAGATAATCGTGCAACACCAAAATTTGTATTAAAAAAACATGCAAAAATTGAACAAATTGTGCCCGCATTTTAACAAAATTAATTTTTAGGTTTGTGGGAGATGAGACGCCTCCTAAAATTTCAGCCTGATTGGTCGAAAATTGCGTGAGATATCGCATCTCACACATTTTTCGATGACAAAACTATGAGGCACTTCGTGCCCAAAAACCATGCAACAACCTGTTTTAACTGAGTTGGTAACATAACAGTGCTTGCTTCTTCGAAAATATCCATAATTTGAGAATCATGTTCTAATAATCCCATCGCAATAGCAGTGTCTTTATATGTACTGTAATTTATGTCTTTCGTGGCATATCTTTCTGGCTGGTGAAATTACATTTAATCTACTAATTGTAATATTTTTCTTTACATTTTTTTCTATTTTGCCATATTTTTTTGTCTTATTAAATATCAAGTGGCGCGGTAGCGCCACGAAGGCGAGTTTGAAAAGCAGACGAAGCCGCGGCGCCCGCGACACTATTTACTTCTATATTTGTATCCGAGATTTTACTTTTATGAAAAACGATACTTTCCATAATTATTTCTAAGTTATTTTTATAATGTTCTGTAATATTTACGTACTTTAAAGATTTTGCAAAATCATCAATTTTATTTAATTCAAACCAAGCTGTTAATGGCGTTTGCCAACTGTTTATTGCACTTTTTATTTTACTAATTTCAAATAATAATCTTATAATTTTTATGTTTTTCATGTACAGGCATATTTTCAACTTTATGACTTCTAATACAAATCAGAAATTTTTTGAATCACCAAACTGCTTCCATTGGACTAAGATATCTACCATTAACATAAATTGTAATTTCATTAATTTTTTTTCTATTACAATCATTATTTTGACATTTTTTAATTTTCACAAATGCTTTGTCACTACTTTTGTGAATATACTTATAGATACATTTTATATTCTGAATAGATGCAAAAAATCAACATTTATGTAACATTTGTATTTCACTAACAAAAATTTATTATATGGTACAACCGTTGAATTATCAACTGGAATTTCTTCCTTATTTTTAGTTCTATAAATATGATTTTCATTCCCGATCTACTGTCTCATAATACAACAGACAATAGATCAGGAATGAAAATCATAAAAAAGTCGAAAAAAAAAGATCTGTGATATGCATGTGCATCATTTCATATTTACAAATACATAGCTTTTAAAGAAAAATCATATCTGTACAATAAAATGACACCGAGCAAACTGTACACATGAATACTTCATACAAGCGTATTTTTCTACACGTCAATACTACAAAAATATTTTCTACACGGATATTCTATACAACATTTTTTTATTATTTTACTACACTGCAAAATTCTACATAAGGGTATAACCTATTATTGTAAAATTCATCTTACAATAGGTTATGTGATTGTGAAGAGTTTTGCAGTGTAGTAAAATAATAAAAAATCGGTGTAGAAAATAACGGAGTATAATAAAAACATATTTTCCATGTAGGAAAATATGTTTGTGTAGAGTTTGTATGTGTACAATTTGTTTGAAGTCAATAAAATTATTAGCAGTAACCCTTTGATATCGACCAAAACTGCAGATTACATTTTGTGATACGCATGAAACCATACGGCATTCGTCATTTCATATCCACAAACACAAATCTCTAAAAATAAGATCATATCTACCCGAATAATTATTCGCAGCATCCCTTTTACCTGAACCAAATCTACTGATTACATGTTACGATATGCATGAATACATAAAGCATTTGTTATTTTATATTCACAAACAGCTCCAATAAAAGATGATATTTGCACAAATATTTAATCGCATCATTTCTGTTATCCGGACCAAATATGCTGATTACATCTTACGATATGCATGAATACATAAAGCATTTGTCATTTCATATTCACAAACACAGAGCTCTAATAAAAGATCATATCTGAAAATATTGATCTATCATAAAATAATCTTCATTTATCCATGTGTATACATATTGTCACGTGTGTACACACGTCACGGGTTTCGAATTACTATAAGAAGAAGAGTAGAAGAGTGCAATGCAGTGGCGGCCGTGGCGCGACTTCAGAGCGACACACGAACATTTTTTAAATTCTTTTTTATAACACGTGCATAGCAAAGACCATTTTCAGCGCCTATAAAGTGGACCAAAAATAGGGTTTTCCGAGCGTCAGACAAAATGTAGAGCAAGAGTCATCTCTTGGGGCGAAAACGACCATTTTCGAAAATTATCCAAAAATTTTTAAATTTTCCGAATTTATTAAATTTTTCAAAATTTTGATTTATATATATGTATGCATCTATACAAGCACACCGTAGTGGACCACTCGAAAAACTCTATTCTCGATCTACTTCATAGGCGTCAAAAATGGTCTTCCTTATACACTTGAGCCTACGGCGCCCTCGACTACCACTCGTGCTCAAACATCATCCTCGCTTGGAAAAGCTCATTTTTGCCCCTTGTTGTACAATGTACTATTATTGCTAAAAACTAATTGAACTTTAATAGATTTGACTTTTTTTGGTAACCTGAATGATTTACATTTAAAGAACATTTTTACCGTTGAAAAGATTTAATTTTCTTTTTTATGAGATTTAGAAGGTCTTTACAAAATCGACCAAGTATAAAATTTTAACATACTGTAGATTACAGGAGCGTCAGTGGCTCAGTTGGTTAAGGCGCACAACTTACAATTAGCCGTCCGAAACATGCTCGCTCAAGGGGTCGTGGGTTCGATCCCCGGTGAAGTTACTCGGATTTTTTTCTGAGTTACTTTCAACGGCAAAAGTACCCAAGACTCCGGCTGTATCGAAGCAGGTTTTTTCTCCGGAATTCTCCTTCAGTGTGATTTTGAGGTTTTCCCTATATAAATAATACTAAAAAAAATATAGTATAGATTACGATACATGTGATCTAAGTAGCACTTTTTTGCACGGCGTGAGGTTAGGTCGGGCCTAACCTTACGTCGTGTAAACGTGTTACTTAGGTCACGAGTATCGTACAGTATTTTATAGCACAGTCTACCTGAGCTCACGGTCACGCCTATCCATATAACGCACGAGCGTAGCAAGCGTGATAAACACGATGCACAAAAGAACTACTTAGGTCACAGATAGGCATGACTTAACTTGAGTGCGGGCTTAGGTCACACTGTGCTATAAAAGTAATTAGTAGAATAGTTGATACGAATTTGATATTTAGTGGACGATCATTTCCAAATTATAGTGAAAGTAATTCTGTACCTCTACTTTATCGAAACCAGTGTAACTTTCAACAAGATCCAACAAAGGCTCCAGGCATTGTAGTGGTGTTGTAGTACCGCAAGTTTTTAAGATGAGCCTCCGCTTGGACACAAACATACTGCTCTCGCTGAAATTTTATTAATTGTATTTAGAACACGCGTTTTTAATGTTGAGATACATAAATATTGCTTTAAATAAATATGTCTGCTTTGATCTCTCATGTTAAAATTGTATCTTTCTCAAATTAAGCTATTTTCTTTATACAAAGGCTTACTTTCAAAAAATATGATTTGAAGATAAACTTATAAATTCTAAACACACACACACACACACACACACACGCGCACACAGAGGGTTGAGTACCTCTAAGTGCTCCTCAGATTGATGCTGAGGAATGTAGGTAACTGAGTTGAGCCCAGACTCCCCACCCAATGCAGAGGAACTTAGGTGTCGGGGTTAAGTCTGTCCAGAGGATGACCGGTCGATGCTGCTTGAAGTAGACGACTGGACAATGCTGCAGGAAGTAGACGGCTGGACGATGCAGAATGAAGGAGACTAGTTTGATCCTGAACCCCTAAACACCTTGGTAAATTGCTCTGCCTACGCCACATAAAAAATCACACACACGCACGTATGCACGTATGTACGCACGCACGCACACCCACACATACATCAACGCGGGGAAGCCTGATACCTGTATGTGGCACGTCCCCTGGGCGGTGGATGGGGGAGAACTCTCTGGGGAATATACCTCTGATGGTAGAGCAGAAATAAAATATGCTCTTGGACCAAATCAGGTCCCTGCGTTTGCCGTGCGGTGCGACCCGTGAGCTGCCAAAAGAAGATTCTAGGGGGAAGAGGCATTATGATCCAGGTTAAGCGGCTTGAAAGAGTGAGCCTTGGATTGATGCTAAGTAAAGTGGAAATGTTACCGAATCAGCAGCATATCCAGAAGGAGGACAAGGCATCACAGACGATAGCATAGAAGCATCAAACGCAGTGACGACATGAACGCTAAATAAGCGTAAGGCAATGTCACCAAGCCAGATAGAAGGTCGACAAGAAAACTACGATAAGAGAACAAGAAAAGATAAAGAAGTAGTCTCTGTGGTGGGCACGTCAAAAATCCAATCACAGGAGTCTTCAGAAGAAAATGCAGACCCACCCTGTCAGGAGGTTATCACCAGAAAGATGAAAAAGATAGAAAAGAAGAGAAAAAAGAATATACATGAAGGCGCCGCTGCCAAAAACAAAAATGACACTAGAAAACCACGAGAGAGACCCACCAGGCCTGCTGCACTTGTTCTAAAAGCTGCTGAGGGAAATTCGTATGCTGATATTTTGAGAAAAATATAAGCGGACCCCAATCTGACGGTGCTTGGTAACAGCGTAAAAAAGATGCGCAAAACGGTGGCAAGAGGTCTTCTTTTGGAGCTACGATGCACCAAGGAAGTGAAAACGAAGGAACTTCAAGAAGCAGTTAAAGCAGTGCTGGTAGACGAAGCCACAATCAAGAGGCTTCAGAATGAAGTAGTCTTTGAAATAAAAGACCTTGAAACGAGACACGAGTCTCGTCAATAAATATAAGTGAATGCAGCCGCAATAGGCTTGAAACGAAGTGAACCACGCGATGCGAAGCAAGCGCGCGCAACGATCGAAAGGGGAATCCGCAAGACGCGAAATAAGCGCGCGCGCACCAACCGAAAGACAAGTCCGCATTAGCGCCAGCCACGGCGGCCCGACAAGCGACTCAGTCGTAACGCGCCAGGCGGCGCACGCGGAGCGCCACAAATGCACCTATACACATACACGCCACGGGGCTTTATAAGGCTGACCGCGTGGCGTAACGGGCAGTTCTACTTGAGCTTCCGATCCGGGCAGTACCGTGAGCACACGATACTGCAAGGAGAGCCAGAGCTAGACCAACGCCGACGAAACCGTCTCGTGAGTACACGTGGACGATACCCAAAGTCGCCGAAACCCGTAGCCTACATCCTGACGCAGCGATCTGGGCATGTGGAGACGTTGCTTTCTGTAAAAAAATGAAGACCCGTGAATAAGGATTTATACGGGCAAAGGTAGCAGGTGTCACTGTTTACAGCTGCTAGGCTTCACCTAAAGCTCCAATCGAGCAGTTCGAGCAACTGCAAGACGCAGTAGGAAAAAAACCAGTAATGATTGCAGGGGACTTCAATGCGTGGGCTGTGGACTGGGGCAGCATAAGGACAAACCACAGAGGTCGAGTACTCCTGGAAGCATTCGCTCTCCTGGATTTAGTCTTAGTTAACCAAGGATTCACCCACACCTTTAAAAGAGGAGACGCAGTCTATTGTCGACCTGACGTTTGTTAGCAACAGCCTTATTAGCTCAGTTGATTCATAGATAGTAAGTGAGCAACATACATAGTGATCACCAGGCCATAATAATAGAGGTAGGAATATCAAAGCAGGGACCCAACGCGAGTACAACGACCAATAGAGTTAGTTGGAAAACGAAGGATTATGATAAGAAGATGTTCCTGTTAGAACTAGAGGAAATGCAACTGTCTGGAACGGTGAACAGCAAGGCGGAGCACGTAACGGTAAACATTATCTGAGCATGTGACGCTGCTATACCTCGAAGAGTGGCATACAGTAGACGCCCACCAATATACTGGTGAGACAAGGAGATTGCGAGTGCACGTAGCGAGTGCCACTTGACCAGAAGACGAGAACAACGGGCGAGGAAGAAATACTGTAAAACTGGTAGAGGCCAGGAAATAGTAGACGCCCGCGGACAAGAAATGAAGGACGCTAAAAGGAGTCCTAAGGAAAAATCCGTGAAAACCGAGTACGGTTAATTAAGGAATTACAGGACGAGGTCGAACTATAAAATAGTAATAAGGAAGATTAAAGGAAGCTACGTGCCCCTACCAAAATGCCCGGAACTATTACACCGGGTAGTGACTACACTGTTCCCTAGGCAACTGGAAGAGCCAAGTGTCATCGAAAGAGGTGTGGATGAAGATGCTTTTTTGCCGATCACGAATGAGGAATTATTAGCGGTCTGCAGAAGGGTAGAAAAAAACAAGGCCCCAGGACGGTATCAAGACCTATGAAGTTACAGGAGACGTCCCTCAAGGGTCAGTACTTCGCCCACTGACTTGGAACATCATGTACGACGGGGTACTAAAGCAATAATTATCTGAAGGAGCAACAGTCGTCGGATTCGCTGACAACATAGCAGTAGTGGTAGTAGCAAAACATAAAGAAGAGGTGACAGAAATGGCTTAAAAGTTAATCCATATAATACACGAATAACTAACAGAGACGGGTTTGGAACCAGCCAGTCACAAAACGGAAGTTATTCTCATTTCTAGTAGGAACAAGATGGAAAAAATTACACTGACGGTGGATCGACATGAGATCGCTTCTCAACCAACCATAAATAATAAAATACGTGAGTATCATCACCGATGCAAGACTAAGTTTTGAACAACATCTGGAAATAGTCAGTGATAAAGAAGCAAAAGTTGGTACTGCTCTATCAGGATTAATGCCAAAAGTAGGAATGCCAACTCAGAAGCGAAGGTTACTTTTAGCCAGTGTAACTACATCGATTATGCTATACGGAGCTATGCTATGCTAAGCGATATTCGAAGATAGCAGATGAACAAATGACAAAAGCCAGAAGAATATCTGGGATGCCGCAAGAAAAAAGACGGTGGCAGAATGGCAAACAAGATGGGACGCTAGTGGCAAGGGGCTCATCGCTTTATACCAAGAATAGGAAACTGGATTGGAAAAAGACATGGGGAAGTTAACTTTGACCCCACGCAGTTTTTGATCGGGCATGGATGTTTCCGGGCGTACCTGCACCGGTTCAAACTAGACGGCTATCAGAACTGTCTAATACGTTTGAATGCAACAGAGGATGTTGAGCACGTCTTTTGCGAGTGATTATGACAGCCATGCTGACTTCAGAGGATGGATGGTGCGCAGTCAGCAAATATGCACAAGGAAGTCAGAAAAGATGAAGAAGACAGAAGAAGATTAAGAGGCTGCGTATGTACGTGTGTGTGTGTGTGTGACGCAGAAAATTAAGGATGATTATAGCGTTGACGACTACATAAACCAGAATCGGGCAAAACTTTTACACCCCCTCCTCCCCCTCCGCGAAGCATTGCTTGAAGGTGGTAATGCGGGGTTTAGGGGCATAGAAGATGGAGCTAGACACCTTTACCGAGAATGGATGTAGGCAAAGAGGGCGTTCCGTATTACGGCTGGATGATTCACCTGGCCGGAAGGTTAGTGGGTTCAGTCGGTATGAATCCGACACACGGCTGACATTAGGAATGGGGCTGTTTCGACGACCCCATAAATAAAGTCATGCTATGGTTTTTCTAAGATTATCCCTTATGCCTCTTTCTCCAAGAGAGAAACAAAAGACACACACACATATACACACCTGTACGAGAATGCTGATACCTCGTATGGGGCACGATCCCTGGGTGGCAGATAGGGGAATGCTCATCGACGCGTAGAGGCATCCTTAACGTGTCGGATTTAGAATCCGCTCATTAGAGCCAGCTTTAGAACTCTCTGCTTTGCTGATGACGGTTTGCTACAGTGCCAGCGACAAGGAATAGAGAGAAATGAGACACAGACTACCCCAAGCCTGCGGGGCAGAAGACTGAGCGTAATCGACCCGGGAAGTCCTCAGAACGCATCTGCCACTCAAGTCACGTAACAACTATGAAAGGAGGTAAGAAAAGAAAAATTAAGAAGACTGTGAAAGGTCGAAACCTGCGCGGCCTGACACCTTAATCGTAAAAGCAGATGCCGAAGTAAGAACTCTGCAAGAGCAAGCGGTCTTCAAAATAGAGAATCTCTATACATTAACAACCAAGATTGATATAGTGGAAGCACAACAAAGGGAATTTCAAAGTTGTGAAACGTTTGCAGTAGAGGAAACGGCAGTAAAATCGGTGCCACACACACATACAGTGATACACAGACCGTGATCATTAAAATGCCAGCAGCAATGGCTAAACAGGTGATAGCAAAGCAGACAATTAAGATAAAATAGGTAGTTTACCGAATCCGAGAGGTTCAACGAGGGACACGGCCACTAAGATGTTATCGATGTGAATATATTGCCAAATGGTGCACCACAACACAAGATAAAGTTACTGTTGCTAGAAATGTGGGAGCACGGAACCCAAAGCAAAAGGCTGTAACAGTCAACCGAACTGCGTACTCTGTAAGGAGAGAGACGCAGAAGGGAACCTCGATCATGCAGCTGGTAGCAATACAGGCCCAGTCTACAGGACTGCAGTGGAGAAGTTAAGTAGCAAAGACAATGAAGATAGTTTAGTTAAATCTAAATCATCGTGAGAAAGTGTACAAGACTTACTTATTCAGTTCGTCCGGGAGACAGAGCTAAAAACACTTATTTATATAGTAAAATGTCATGAATTTTGGTCAGTGATTTTATATGGTATATATATGATATTTCTCAGTAGAAATAGTGAATAGTGTAAATATTTACAGTAGATATTTTTTGTTTTTAATTTATGTCAAAAAAAATTTTTTGGACGAATATTTTGTTGTTTTCTTGTAAGATTTAACCCAGGCTGGATCCCTTAAGTAGAAGCTGGAATACTCGAACAAACACACATACATTCGTACAGATATTTTCTAAAAATACTATTTTTTGACTAGAAATGTAACATAACATACTTTCTACATGTTTTTATGAAAACTCCTAAAATTACTATTACAAGGCTTCCTTATGAAGGAAGCAAAAGATCGGCATAACGAAGAAATCGACGATGAAACAAATTAAAACCATAATGCATAAACCCACCAACCCTATACGTAGTGAGCTTCGATTGAAGACTTTATTTAAAACATACATCAGCAAATCGGAGGAAGGAGGAATAAAATAAAAACAAAAATGTATAAACCTACCTACTCTATAGGTATCTACTATTGATCAGAGTTTTTTAATAAAAAAATATGTTGGCAAACCGGAGGAAGGCAGAATAAAATCAAAGCCAAAATGAATAAATTTTTGCGATAAGAGTTTTTCATTTTATAAATACTGGCAAATCGGAGAAAGGTGAGCGATTTCGAGAAGAAAATGAGCACGAAAATGCATAAACCTACTTACCCTATACGCAGCTACTTTTGATAGGAGATATTTTTATTTAAAAAAAAATGTCGGAAAATTGGAGGAAGGCGAGCGGTAGCGAAAATAAAATAGAAACCAAAATGCCTAGACACCTTATGTATTTTAGTTTATGCCCGCTCTCGCACGCTGTTCTTTGATTTGCCACACCTTTTTCAAAAACAGATATTCTTTTATAAAAGTAGCTGAGTATAGTGTTCATTTTATTCTTGATCTCGTTTGACTTTCTTCGATTCGCCAAAGTATTTTTTAAATAAAAAAACTCTTATTGAAAGTATTTATACATTTTGCGTTCGATTTTATTCTGCCTTCTTTTGTTTTGTAAACATATTTTTTAAATAAACTAAACTTGGCGCAGTGCGCTGCGCGAACTGTAGTAGACTATTAATTCATTAGCTTATTAAATGAAATATAAAATATAATATTTGTTTTCCATTACGGAAATATATCAAACTTTACAATATATGATTAATTTCGCGCTCATATAAATTTCAAAATTGCCACGGTTTCGTTGCCAACTTCCCTTTAAAATTTTAAGGTTATGTCTCAACTCAGTTCGTGTCAGCGTTCACATCATGTATCTTTTTGTAACAAATAATAATATTTACAATAGAATATTATAAATACATAAATTATAATTTGATATGTATTATAGTATTATATTACATTTTTAATATTAGAATCAATTTCAGAAATCAAAAACAAATCAAAAAATTCTAACGATACTTTTGACGCATGCGCACTATATGAGCCAATCATATTGACGCATTCTTGGCTTAACTTCATCCGGTCATGACTTTTTTATATAGGGAAACTCCGATTAACAGTAGTTGTGTATAGGGTACGTGGATTTATGCATTTTGGATTCTTATCTCATTTCAAATGAGATAAGAATTACAAAAAAGGTCACTCTAATTATATAACAATTCAAAAATATGAAAACAGTCACTCCGTGGGACCGCATCAGAACGCCAAAATAAGGTTATCTTTAATATAATAGAGGGTATTTGGAAATTTTTTAACCTCTTTCAACACTTTATAATATTTTGTAATATTTGTAATCCTCTCTTAAAGTTATTACCGGATGTTGTGAAGCCGTTAATGAAGCTATTTGATTGGTTGAAAAACGAATATCCGGTCAGAATGTAGTTGCGATTTTAAACTTCTAACCCCAAGAAAATTGAGCGCACAAAGTGCGAATTGGATTGAGGTAGTAAATTTTGAAATCTTTGAGCAGCGGAAGGAGCAGTAAAACAATTGGCGAGTCTGGAAAAGTACATTCGTCCCTTGTTGTTCACCGCATATTTGTTAAAACAAGTACATAAGAAGGCTATTCTCCGTTAACCCGTAAACATATTTTTAAATTTCGGCCAACATTTTTTTACTAATCCGGTATGCCCCCAAATGAACAGGTAAACGTTTGCGGATCCGTATGTGCTTCTAGTGCAATGAAGTATATCGTCATGACTTTGGAGTACAATCCTTGAGTATATTGTCATGACTTTGAACAGAATAGCATATTTCGATACAAGTGCGTAAACCTCACACTAGCATAGAATCAAATTTTGAGCACTTGTACCAAACGTTATTTTTTTATACAGTGGGTTGAAAATGTGATTTACGCTTGCGCAACAGTTTTATTAATATCGAATTGGGTATTAGGCCTGGACTTAAATTAGTACTGTTTTCTTTAATATTACAAATCATTCGTTCAATGACTTCATAACCTATGACCTTACTATCAAGAAATGTTTCAGTTGCTAATCTCGGAGCACGTGATAATTGATAGTCTTTATATATAGGGTTAATTAACAGTAAAGACTCCATGATTTGCAACTAAATCACCACTAAATATGCAGTCTAGCAAATATTTGAAATTGCACATATTATCAACAGAAGATCAAAACGATTTTAGATTACACACACAAACTAGTGGGGATCCGCCCCCCCTGAAATTTGACTTTTATGATCCGATGATTACTTTCTTGTTAGTAAAATACAATAGCCCAATTTTATTTGATAAAATTTCTAAATTATGAAAAAAGTCAAAAATTAAATGTTTGTTGAATAGTTGAGAAAACAAAAAGAAAATGCCTTACTAAAAGTAAAATTACTGAATTGACGTAGAAGTTCTATTGCTAATGGCATTCAAAATGTACAGTTTTTTATTTTACCATTTATTATATGAAAACTCAGATACAAATTTTAGTTTCCCATTCTTCGGAAATTTCGTCAAAACTATTTCCATTTTTTCTATTTTGGATTAAGTATAACTTTTAAAAAAGCGATGGGCTTTGTTATGAAGCATTTAATTGATAATTGGTTGCCCGTACAAGAATTTAGGAATGATAATTAGAAAAACAGCTGCCAATTCATTGGCACGTAGCTTCTTCCAACTAAATTTATAGTTCCAATAGATAAAATATTATTTAAATATACAATGTTAATGCTTTTTTAAATATTTTAAATCTAGATTATTTTGCTAAAGGAGCAATTAAAAAATAATACAAAATATTGTGGATCTGAATAAGTTGGAATGCATTTAAGCAAGCCATCTGCGCAAGGATTGGCAGTACTCATGTACTATACATCATACTGATGTGTGTGAATATATATATATATATATATATATATATATATATATATATGGGTCATTCTTTTTAAACCGACCACCCCCCTCTGTCCAAAAATCAAAGTCTCGAAATGATTCCTGCCCCGGCTTAAAATTTAGCTTATTGTATCTAGTTTCCATTACTGAGTGGCCTGTTTGCGAAATTCAAAATGGTGGACTGGTGCAGCTCCGAAAGTACACGAATATGACTACGGAATAGCAGTTATATGTTCTTAAAACCTGCAGGGGCAGAGAAAAAATTAATAACAAAACTTATTCGCATGTATATGTTCCTGTTGAACACGAATCCACCCTTAGTTTTGGCCTATGGGGTCACCTTTCGTTCATAACCTCAAAAAAGAGCCCAAAAATGCAGTATTACGCAGTTACTACTCGATAAAGTGGTAAAAAATTAGCGACAAAGCTTTTCTTATGTATTTAGGTTCATTGTATTATTATTGAATATTTGTTGTAGTAATTACATAAAGCATGTATACAATAGTATTAATACTTACGGCGGACGCTTCTTTGTGTGGGTCACACCCGCTTAGAAGAAATGCTATGCTCCTGCTTCCTCGCCGCGTCCGCTGGAAACGTTCTCTGTCGCGTCAATGCTCTTCGCAGCAACGCTATAACAGAGGCGGCTAAAGGAGTCTCTGGCTACAGTTGCCAATAGTGGTAGTTAACTGTTCAACAACCACTCACGCACTTATACAAACACTCCCTTTTAGTCACCCGGAAGCACCGCGAGGAGTGAGTCGGGGGCCCTATAAACGGGCACCTCCCATGAATGGGGACTCCTATAGACGGGTATTGTTCCAAGCGGGTGGAGGCACTCTATAAACGAGTTGTCCCGTGAATGAGGTCGCGGTGCTTTCTGGTTTCGATTATAGGGGCACCCTGCAGGTCCCACCGTGGAATGGAGAAAGCATCCAGGAGGGGGTTTTCCCGTGAATGTAAGCGTGCCGACTCTGGAGGGTACAGTTGTTAACACCAGTTTTTGCACTCCTGGGCAGCCAGTAGTTAGAGGGGGTCGGACCCGGCCTAGTCAGTCGGGAGGCTCGCCCTGCACAATGGTAGAGCGCGCAAGCGCCAAATTCTGATACTAGCAGCGATCTCGATTGGCGATCGGATGGGTGCTCGCTGCGGGGAGAGGGGGGGGGGACTTCCGAGGCCACCGGACTCTAGGCACGCTCTTTTCACCGGGATTACTCAAGATCGGATGTGGAGACCAGTTTCTGGTGGGAAACCTGACCATCAACACTTAAAAACACGTAGATAGAAACGGGAGATAAAAAAAAAATATGAACCAACTACAAATTAAAAAAGCAGATTTCAGAGTGCGATCTGCGTCGATCGGCTCGATTGAGCCAAAGGGGTTACCCAGCCCCAGTACTGCTCCAGTGGTTGACCTGGCTGGTGCAGTAGATACTGCGACAGGAACACGCGACCGGACGGGCGCGGAGAAAAAGGGAACGCCACAGAGCTGGGAGGCTGCGGAGAGGAAGCTGCATGAGCAGCTTCTCGCTATACGCAGCAACCTGGCTTTGATGAAGGCGATGAAGAAAGTCCAGACAAACGTAAGTCGCGTAATTACAAACGGAATGGAAGATATAGAAGAAGCAGTGGATGTTGCGGAGCAAGAGCTTCGACGTATGAGTCAGCTGCGACAAGCTATGATCTTCGACATACAAAGGACAGAACTGGCGACGCCAGCAAGTAAACGGAAAGCTGGCAGACAGACCCCGAGCCCGGAGGTGGAAAACCCTGCCCAGCAGAGTAATCCGCCGAAGGAAAATTGGACGACGGTGACGAAACGCAAAAAGCGTAGGAAGACCGCAGAATCGGAGGCGAACAAGACGGAGACGCAACGGACGAGGACCAGCGAGCCTCAGGGGCGTAAGATGGATCGCTTAAGCCTGAAACCTAGGCGAGGCGCGATCCTCATCAAACCTGAGGCTGGAAAGACGTACGCGGACGTACTGGGTTCCATGCGGAAAAATGTGAACCCGTCGACTTGTAACGTTGACGTTAAAGCCATACGCAAGACAAAGGACGGAGCGGTTCTTGTGCAGCTTGAGAAGGATCAGGATCGCCAGACCTTTTTACGAGCTTTACAAGACTGGACTGCGTCACGACAGCAAGGGACGTCGCGGACGCGATCAACCGCGAACTGGGGACGGAGGGTGAGCGGGCCGTCCATGTCTTTGGAGCGAACAACCGCGGACAGGCCTTGGCCGTCTGCGAGTTTGACGCAAAGGAGGCGGCGGACCTGCTCAAGAAGGGCCGAATTAAAATCGGGTGGGTTACGACCTAGGCTCCGCGTTCCGAGGTGCTACAAGTGCCTCGGGTACGGACATATAAGAACTGAGTGCACGGGACCCGACAGACGTGACTGCTGCTGGAAGTGCGGCAAACAGGGACATGTGGGAAGGTCGTGCAAAAGCACACTTTCCTGCTTTCTCTGCGCGGGGAGAGCCAACCAAGACCTGGCTCACGTGCCTGGCACGTCCTCGTGTGCTGTATTTAAAGCAGCTCTGACGGAAGGCAGGACGAGACAGTCGCAATGGATCTGACGATACTCCAATGCAACTTGAACAGAAGTAGCGTGGCACACGCGCTGATTCCTCAAGTTGCGGCGGAAACGGACGCGGACGTGCTCGTGATAAGCGAGCAGTACAGAAACCTTTCGGAACCGTCGTAGATCGCGAGCAGCTCGAACACGGCGGCGGTGTAGGCCCGAGGGATAAACGCGGCGCGTATCACAGACAGCGGGTGCGGGGATGACTATGTTTGGGTGAGGATCGGCGCTGTCATTATTGTCAGCGTCTACCTCTCCCCGAACAATAGTTCGCGCGAGTATGCCGAAAAGCTGGAAGCCCTGGAAGACGTCGTCAGAGACCTCTCGGGCGACGTGATCGTGGCGGGCGATTTTAACGCGCGGGCGGTCGAGTGGGGGATGCCTAAGACGAACAGAAGGGGGCGACTGATTTTACAGATGGCTGCCCGACTGGGACTGGAAGTAATTAACGAGGGAAACGTGACTACGTACAGACGACCCGGCTTCGGTGATTCCATCCCTCGGATATCACTTTGGCCACGGATAGTTTGTTGACAAAGCTGCGGGGATGGAAAGTGATCCAGGACTATATAGCCAGCGATCATCAGTACATCACCTTTAGCTTGACTAGTGACACCGTGAAGAGGCGAACACGGACACAGAATAGACGAACTACACGTTGGGACACTGGTCGTATAAACAGGGACGAACTGACGAGACAATTGCAGAACGTAGCGACACCTTCTGTGGATCTGTCTCGGGGACCGACGGACCAAGTCGTGGTCGAGCGGTGTGTGAACGATCTGGAAAAGTATCAGCAGCGCATCTGCGAAGCCACGATGCCACGGAAACGGTACAGACGAGACAAACAGCAAGCCTACTGGTGGACCCCAGAGATTGCTGAAATCAGACGAAAGCCACCGACTGCGGAGACAGGCACAGCACCAGAAGGACGAACGCGAACGGGAGGCTCTATCGCGGGAATACAAACTTGCGAGAAAGCTTCTCAGACGTACCATCAACGACAGCAAACGACAATGTTGGAGACGACTAGAGGACGAAGTAGATTCAGACCCATGGGGGGAGGGCTACAAGATTGTGACTCGCAAAACTTGGCGCCTGGAACCCTACAGAGACGAAGGACAGAGACACAATGGAGAGGATCGTAAATGATCTCTTCCCGACTCACCCGAAAAGAACGGATGATACGAACGAGGACACGGCGATAGAATGTCCACCTTTCACGGTGGGAGAGCTTCAGAGCGCTGCAGCCAAGCTGAAGCCTCGGAGGGCTCCAGGACCAGATGGCATCCCGGTGAATCTGCTGCGGATCATCGCTGCCGAAAGGCCGGATGCGCTGCTGCAGATCTACAACGGGTGCCTGGTCGCGGGAGGAAAAAGTATTAATACTTACATAAAGAGTACAAAAGTTTCAATGTTGATTATTCAATTACATTAAGTTACATAAGCAATTTTTCTCCATTTTTAGAATTCGAATACTTTTTCATTAATAATAAATTTTGAGATAATATAATGAAACCATGATGAGTTAAGATTCCTGTGACTGGTTTTTCCTCTTCAAATTTTTTATTCAGTTTTCTTTTCATTTTGTCGTGTTCTGTATTGCTAAAGTAAACTATAAAGTAAATAGTTTTAAAAAAATTCTTTGCCCAATTTACAAGTGCTTCAGGTGTTAAAATTGCTTTTGTAGGTTTCGCCAGAAGACTAGTACGTTAAGCTTCCCGTTTAAATGCTGCTCCAATGCCATCAAAACAACTTTTCCCATGGGCTGTAGCAGTGTAATGCCACTCAGCTTCGATGCCAAAATCTACTTTATGATTTAATATATTTGCTATTTGATATTTGTTTTTAAAATGTTGCTTTGCCCCATCTGTCACGTAAATTATTTTTTTTAATTATTTACATATTTTGTAATTATTGGTATCAGTTGATTCTGAATTGCGTAAACAGCAGCGGTGTCATGTTTAAGACTATTTGACAAAAACACAATACTTTGATGTTTTAATTCTTTATCTTCTTTGTAATAAAAAATGATAGGAAATACTGTGCATTGGTCATTATTAAAATGAAATGATTGTGAAGTATTTTGTGCTGCATAAGCATAATTTTCGGAGAAGTCAAACATGGCCATTACTTCATTTTCTGAAATTTTCAATTTTTGTTCTGAGATAAAAATTGACTATTCTTTGGCAATAAAAGTGTGAGATTTTAAATTTACAAGTTTATTATATAATTCTTTGACAAAATCAACTGATTTTAGTGTTAGCGTTTGTAACGTTGATCTATCAGTAGTTACCCATGATCCAAACTGTATTTCATAGATTGAGTTATTATTTAACAAATCAGAAATATATGAAGAAAAGTTTGCAATGTCAGGACAGTTGTTGCAATTGTTAAGGTAACAATCGGGAGTTCGTTTTTCACACACTATAAATTTACTTAAACAATCTTTATAATTACATATTTGATTATCTGTCAATTTATTTATATTCATAGCGTCCAGCATCTGTTCGGGTTATGCAGAGTCGTTTACTTCATTTTGAATCTCGCGCCGTAGCGCGGCGAGCGTTTCGTTCAGTTCTGACAGCTCCTCTCGAGTTATCAGTCGTTGCTGCGAATTTCTTTTGTTTGCACCTAGCGAATCTTGTATTAACAGCGTGCGAGTCGTTATTAACGTCCTTTTCAGGACGATCGACTCTCTTTTTTGTATTTCCGTGCGTCGCGTGTGTGAGTGCAATTTTGCGTGCGGTGTGCTGTTTGAGTGTCTTCTTCGAGTGTTGGGACTTCGTCCACGTGCGAGTTTCCTCGACGTGCCGATCTCCACCCGGCGATCGCTACCTACGCGGCAGGGCCCAGAAAAGGTCTGCCCGTGGTCCAGGATTGGTTCCCTCGAGACGTCGAAGCGTCTTGCGACCGAGGAAGGTGCATCCCATCCACGTGCGGCCAGGGCTTTTCGTCGCGCCGTCCACGTGCGATTCAGGTAGGAGAGCTCTCCAGCGTGCGTAAAGGTACCTCGCGTCGATAGTGTAATTTAAGTGCGTTTCTTTATCTCTCTCTTTTATTATTGGTTTATTAGAGTCTCTTTCCTGTTCTGCGTCAATTGTAATTGGGTTTCTTTCTCTCTTTTTGATCTAATTTAGAGTCTCTTTTCAATTGTAAAATTTCTTTGTTGATTAAAATAAATCATTCGCTTGCCCCGGCTTTTCTCTCTTATTCGCGAGAGTTTTTACGCTGAGGCAAGTCGTCTTTTTCCCGCGAAATTTGTGTACATCGATTTATTCACCCAACCTTCCCTCACTCATTCCACCATTTTAATTTTAATATATATATACATTTTATTTGAACTCATTAACTTCAATTCAGCATCATTTTACAGTTTTCGTAAATTGTACATACACAAACACAATGAGTCCCCTTGGCACCAGCAAGAATACAATTTTTAGGTCGAAGCTTAGCAAACAAACTAAAACTCACAATATCGTTCGGATGCGATTCCTTCAATGAAGAATATAGGTCGTTTAAATCAAGCAATAAAAGACGTTTCTGTACTTGAGTACGTACACCTTCAATCAAAACAGAAATTGTATCTATTCTCCCCGATAATAATCTACTGATATAATCGCTTTCGTAAAACTCTTTTATTTTTTTAACAGTGTGTTCTGATAATTTTTTTTCCACTTTTAGCTGTTTAAGTGGTAAGACGCCAAAGGAGAATCTCAAATCCTTAGTTTTTTGTGCTAAGAATCTAGATGAACCAAATTCTTTTAGTATTTTTCTTGCACTCCAAGATTCTGGTGCAATTGTAAGTATTCTAAGCCTTAATGGATCATTACGGTTTAAGCTGGAAAATTTATTTTTAAGGCCTGTAAGTAGGTCTTCTAATTTGATTTCTCTAACTGATTTAGTTTGTGCAAATTCATGTTCTGAATCACTTTCGGGATCCTGAGAAACATCCATTGGAGTCAAATCTGATTCGATACGGGTTGGTCCAGCGTGTATATTTATTTTTTTTCTACAAGTGTGACATATTCTAGCATTTTTTGATATAGCTGGAAATTCTTTAAACATTTCCTTACATATAGGTCTTAAGTTACTGCCTGTATGATTTTTAATATTGTATGGATTTATACATCGATCTGTTCGTGGCATTTTGTTTCTAGATCAAATAATATTGCGGCACAATAAAAAATTTAAAATAAATTTATAAAAAGTTGTATATACCCTGAAAATAACAAGCAAGTATCAAACATCGCCAATTCCTGTTTTTTTTTCCTGGCAAAAATAAAAACTGAAACAAATCGAGAACTGTCGAAAAAGACTAATACCCACACAGCATGAAATATTTCACAAATATTACCCTAGCGGAAATGATAAATGTGAAAAATTGTGATAAATCGTGTGCAAAAGTGAAACATTCTAACGTAAATGTGTACAATTGTGAAAAACTAAAAAAAGCATTATGTTTTGGAACAATAAGAAAAATTAATTTACAGAATATATTACACTTTATTTCACATTGTTGCACATTATAAAAACATTTTTCACAATTTTTCTCGGTTCCTCACAAATATTTGGCACACTAAAGGATTAATTGAGAATAAAAAAAAGTGACCTAAGGTAGGTAAGGTAGGGTCGAACCCGGGTCTTCAGCGTGCCAGTCAAACATCTAACCACCTGGGCTAATATCTTATACGCTTCTAAGATATATTTCTTTCTTATAAGGAGCACTTTATATACTGTCTGAAAATGGGTTAAGAGGCAATATTTTGTTGGAAATAAACAAAACCACACCCTAGAGTAACCACCGGCACATAAAAAACTTATTTTGAAGTAGAGTTGTGTCGTTATGTCGAAAACAAACTCGAAAAAACCAGACTTGTGACAAATATGAAATAATGTGCATGATTGTGAGGAAATGTGAAATACTGTGCATAAGTGTTACATGAAAATGCACTTTTTTGCTAAAAAATACATGTGTAAAAAACGTGAAACAATGTGAAAAACTGAAAAATAGTGAAAAATTATGACAATTTTCTTATTAGCGATGTTCCAAATATTGATATAAAATTTTGATTTTTCACATTCTTTCACGTTTCCTTACAATTTTTCACAGTTTTTCACATTTTTCATTACCACTAGGGTACTGTGATATATTTTATGAAATATTTCTATACGAATTTTCATGCTATGTGGGTAACTATTTTTAAAAAATTTGAATGAAAATTGAAACAAGCCAAAAGTATAAGCAAACTTGATAATTGTTTAAAAAAGCAGATAAAAATAAAGAAAACTCTTAGGGTTCCTTGAAAATAATAAAGTTCTTTTATAACGTTACGTTATTGTTTGCAATAAAAATGTATATTTTCTAAAAAAATTGTTCAGACTTTCCAAGCTATTCTTTTTGATTTCCATTTTATAATTTATTTTTAATCAAGCTTTAAGGAATATTTATCATTATTGCGGAAAACGGCAGCGAAATTATACGCTTTAAAAATTTGTATTTAGTTTATTAAAGCGACATAGATGATTAGTCATGCAACAGTAAAATAGTAAATAATATTAATAAAATTAGTCACTCTCCATATTGCACAAAATAAATAGATATATAAACGAAGGTGAGAGAGTTAGCCCAGGTAAATAAATAAATTCAAATTAATCCATATTTTCCGATAACTTTTCGTTTGGCATGGATCCCAACCTTTTTAGATCAAAATTAATAAGTCACATATTAAATAATAATACTGATGAAAAATTCCTCGAGTAATCACAGTGAATTATTAATAACCCGTTGAAATTGTCAAAAAAAAAAACTGAAAATATATGAAAAACATTGAAAATTTTCAATGTAACTAAGAATTTTCTTTGTATATGTAATAATTATTAAATTTACAGATTTTCTCGATTTTATATACTTTTTTGCTTTAAATTTCGACCACATATTTACCAATTATTACGATATAAAAACTATTTCATGCCTTGAAAATCAAAATACCTGCGTTTATATAGAAATATTTCTCAGCGCGGTTTGTACGAGAAATATGTTTTAATTAGACCTTAAGAAAATAAACAATTCTTAAAAACTATTCCGGCAGATGAATGTTGTGACTGAGTATATACTTTCAGTTTTTATTGCATATTAAGTATAGTAACAGAAAGCTTTAAAAACAGTTCAGGTTTAAAAATCTAGCATCAATACAGATTTAATATGATATACTATTTTATAAACAAATTATTTAATCTAAGCTCTTGAATTATATATTTCTACACACAGCCTGTAAAACTATTTAAAAATATCATTTAACGTGCTACAATGAAAAATGCAGCGATGAGAAAATTTCAAACATTTTATCAAAACTTGACATCATTTTATCAAAATAATACTTACAGCAGTGTTGCAGTAAGCTACAGAAATAATGCATTTAAAATTAGTACTTGTGCAAATTAATATTTGTGACATTGTTTACAATTTTTTAATTACGATAAGCAAAACTTCATTCAATTTAATAGGTATAGTTAAAACATTAAATAATAATAAAAGGAAGAAAATATCATAAAAAGTAAGTTTTTCTGGAAAATTTTGTAAAACAATTTTTTGCATTTTCTCAATTTTTGCTGCTTAGATAATTGCTTAGATATATTCAAAAGTCATAATCTAAATTACGCTAGAGATCCCTTTTAATTTTAGCGTGTTATAAGTACGAACATTTTTAAAATATAAAAATTCTAGATTTCATTTCTTGCGTCTTTCAAGTCTAAAACTATGTGCTATGTTCATTAAGAACATAACTAAAGTCAAAATATATTTAACTGTATATTTACGAGATATACGTCACAAGGTATTTTACGACAATACGAAACTGACCACGGATATTAAGATAATAATAATTTTTCTGTTTCAAAAGCACGCAATTATATTTAATAGTAAGTATATAATATAATCTTTGAATAGAATCAAAAAAGCTTTCTTTTAACGGTAGCAGAACTAAAATACAGAGAAAGTGACCATAAACTTGTTTTTGTAACACAAGCACGATTTTCGCGTTTTTCCGACCTATTAAGCGGGACTAAGGTAACTGTTTTCAGATCGGCGGGCGTTATTCATTTTTTTTGACCGCATATGCCGCATTTGCGGGCAAAAAAAAATGAAAAACGCCCGCTAAAATTTTTCAGAAAATTTTCTATATGTATTTGTAATAAATTCCATGATAAAAAATACTTATCGCCCTTTTTTCTGTATACAACAAATTAAAAATAGTAAAGAAATTTAAAAATTAATCTACTAAGAGTGTGGTCGCCGCATCTGAAAAAAGTTGGATTAGTCCCACTCAATATCTCAAAAAAACGCAAAAATCCATACTTGTGTTACCAAAAATATGGTGTACATCAAGGGCTAAGTGGTCTTTTTGGCCTCGTGTCTCGTGTGGTTGCAGTACTCGTCTACTGCTCGTAAACTCCACACTCGGCCTAAAAAAGCCACTTTGTGCCCTTGGTACACAATATACTAGTTTTGCATATAAAAATCTAAAAGAATAAGTTTCTCCTTAAATTTTTTGAACACTTTTGCAGGTCTTAGACACGTAATAATGCATTTTTGGACTGTTTTTTTAGGTTATGGATGAAAGGTGCCCCAGAGGCCAAAACTAAGGGTGGATTCGTGTTCAGCGGGAAAAAATACATGCGAATAAGTTTTGTTATTAATTTTTTCTCTGTCCCTGCAAGTTTTAAGGACATATAACTGCTATTCCGTAGTCATATTCGTGTACTGTCGGAGCTGCACCGGTCCACCATTTTGAATTTCGCAAAAAGGCCACACAGTAATGGAAACTAGATAAATTTTAAGCCCGGGCAGGAATCATTTCGAGCCTCTGATTTTGGGACAGACAGGGGTGGTCGGTTTCAAAAAGATTGACCCACACACACCCACAATATATATATATATATATATATATATATATATATATATTATAGTTAGGGAGATACTCCCCCCCCCCCAACAGTGCCCCCCACCAAATAACGTAAAAATCATTCATTTTTATGTTATTTTTGAAAATATGAAAGCCCTCCCCCCCCCCCCCCCCCCCCCCCCCCCCCCCCCGCCCCCCCCGCCCCGAGCCCCCCCGCCCCCCCCCCCCCCCACCAAATAACGTAAAAATCATTCATTAAAAAAGAACAATAATTTATACAATAAATTGTGTGTACACACAAATCAAGAAGACTGTAAAGAAGGAGAGTCAACGAAATAGGTGTTTGGAGTCAGAAAATACTGAAAACTTTTTCAGACACCTGCCGTCGCGTGGTGGCGCTTCAAACAGAAGTCTTCTGGTGACGTCACTCGCGGATGCGTAGGAGCGGCTAACTGGGAAATTAAATTTTGTTATGAAAATAAATAGTCTCTGTGAACCTTACAAGAATAAAAAATTAACGATAAACAAAAATTGCCGAATAAATATGTTGACAATCAATGTATTTATTCGTTAGAGACTAGGCACTGGTCATACATTTCATGACTATTTTTGGCCCCGATATATTCAAACTTAAGTTTTCTAATTGTATTTTTGGCTGCTAAATCTTAGCTCATTTAGTTAATTTTTGAAGTGAATACTTCTATAGGCTCGCTAGGTACACATTTTTACCGGGGAGTGAATCGAGAAAAAACCGACCGTCACGCAGTTATACCGAACGGCAGAAAGAATTGAAGTTAATTTAAAACTAACAAAACATAAATTTAAATGATGAATTTCTAAAGCGACAGATAAAAAACATTAGCACGTGAATTCTGAGTTGCGGTGCTTACTATGATCAAATATTCATTTTATATTTAATATTTTTGTACATTCATTTAAAGAATACACCAAGTAATAAATAACAAATAGTTTTAAAATTAAAACCACAACCAAAACTGGGGGGTTGGCGAGCGAAGCGAGCAGGGGGGCGAAGCCCCACTAGTATATATTTAGAAGCTGGAGGAAAGCTCCTAACTTCTGCGCTCTGATTAGAGTTAAGGCAGGAAAGGGGACAGACCGGGTTAAATGAGTGATAGAACTTAGTGTATAATAACAACGACTTATATTATAGGACTAGAAGTTACAAGAGACCGATAGGTCTGTCCAGATCGGCGGCCAGGCCGAGACTGATAAGAAGTCAAGCTCGCCTCGCGCTCGTCACGGCGTGGTAGTCCGCCAGGTGGCGCGTCGGCTTCTTGGTGGTGCCCGGAGGGGACCCCCAAATATATGTATATATATTATTTTGACATAAATTAATAGGGAGGGACTTTAATGACGTGCAACGACACCCCTACAAGAGGAAGAAAAAGTTTTAAGAAAAATCAGTTTTTACATTTTAGCTCTTTACTTGAGAACCGCTCAACGAAACTGTTTAAAATTTTAGCAACAAATAGATTTTTGTATGGTCAATCACCAAATAAAATTTTGAAGCATGTGACTGCATTGTTTTAAAGATATGAGGAATCAAAAATTTTCAAAAAAAAAAAAAATTGAAATCTTGATATATCTTAAGAACCATAGGGATTTAAAAGCTGCGCAATGAACTTAGCCAAGACACATAAAATATCTACTTCTTCCCAAAATCTCAAGTGCAATAAAGCCTTTTTACTTCCGAAATCGAGGCACAAAGAAAACTCATTTTTTCCAGTTTTCGATTTTTTACTGAAAAAATAAGTAGCCAAACCACTTGAAATTTTAATGGGATATAGTTTGACGCGTGACCCATCGACATGATATTTTTCGTAAGGTTATGATGTTTAGTTTTAGAGATATGAATTTTTAAAAAAAAAATCACCTTTTTCATTTTATCTGCCGAACAAAGCGGTCGATCCCGAGGACCAAGCGGGAAAAAGTAGGTAATTTTATTCTCTTTCAAATGCATATTAGCTGAATTGTCTGTAACGATAGGATGATTGAAAAAACGCAAAATAGTGTTTTTCAAAATTCAAAAATTAACCATAAAATAAAAAATAGTTAGAAAAACAAAAATGTTTTTCCCGAATTCAGAATCCAAAAATATACATGCATGTCAAATTTTATTGATATTTACTGAGTAGTTAAAATTTTACTATTACAAAGCTTCCTCTAGGAGGAAGCAATAAGAATTTTATTACATAACCTACGAAGCTTCAAACTGTTGGTGCTCGGCAGGCGGCAAAATTTAAATTCAAATTATAACATGATAAGGAGGATGCGAAGCGCACTTAGATTCCCTAGTATATCATAAAATAGCCATTGCATCTTGATAGTGTTATTGTATATACCTGAAACTTCCAATATATGTTGTTAATCGATCTTTTCATCTTTACTGTAGCATAATGGAAAAGTCTGTTTTTTATTTTGTAGCGATATTTTAATTTAGAAATATAATTTTTGTTTTTTGTAATAACTTTATTGAAAGAGTTAATCAATGTAAATCAGTAAATATGTATCTGGAAGTGAAAAATATTTCTTATCTTTTCATTGTGGATAAATTAGATAATCGGTTTCGCTCGCTGTTATACCTCAAAAAGTAAAAGTTTTTGAAAGCGTTATAACTACACTCTGAAACTTTTAAAAAAAAGCACGATAATTAAGAATGATAGGAGTTACTTACTGCATGAATATAACGTTATTTTACAAATTATTTTCTGAGAAGAAACTCAATTATCAAAAACGAAAAACGTTCTTGTATCCGTGCTACAAGGAAGCTTAGATTTTTGCCTTAACTAAAAAGAAGACACAAATCAAATTAAAAAGTTGAATTTTCTTGTTATCCTAATTCCTATTTTATATGAATCTATCAATATCTGTGAGTTAAGTGTACTACTTTATACCTTTCTTCGAGCTACTCGCTAGCTTTATCAGATTTATAAATATTTCAAGATTAATTTTAGTCAATATTTTATGAAAACTTTAAACTTATTAACAGGTTAGCCGAATCATTATCAAATAAAAATAATTGGGATTAATAAGAACTATTAACAATAAAAAGTTATTTCGTAAGTACGAAAAACCGCTACCAATTCTTTGGCACGTAGCTTCTTCCAACAAATGTTATAATTCAAATAGATAAAATACTGTTCAAATATACAGTATATTAATGATTTTTAAAATACTTGCATTCTTAATTATTTTACACGAGCAGCACATTATTTTACATAGGGTCCTCATAACCTCATAAAATCAGGAATTGGCTTAAAACATTGTAAACTTTAGTTAGCGACTTATAAGGTTTAACAGAAATAGTAATTTTCAGTTATACAGGGTATACAGGATGAGAGATAAAGAATTTGAATCCTGATATCGTTTAAACTAAACGGTTTTATAAGCTGCAAAAATAACCTAGCCGAGGTGATCAAAAGATCGATATTTTCCCAAAATTTCAACTTAATTAAAGCCTTTTTACTCCCGTAATCGTACGACATAGAAATCCCATTTTTCTTAGTTTTCAATTTTTAGCTTGAAAACTAGTCATTGAAATGATTTAAAATTTTTACAGCAAAACGGAACATTTTACTATTACAAAGCTTCCTCTTAGGAGGATTCCAATAACCCGTCGGAGTTTATCATCATGCAGTGCCTATAGATGCACTTACACAGTTCCGACAATTTAAATGCGACACTATTACTGCACCATAACTTAAATACTATCCAAAGAATTTCATATATTTACATGAATTTAATATCATAGAAAATCAAAACAACTTGTTGATTTCAAATTAGCACTGCAGCAGAAAGGAAAATGCGTGCAGTGTATCTATTCGGGATTTTCAACTTAACCTCTTATAGCTACGGGAACCTAGCGGTGTCCAGTTAGGTTCCCGTAGCCTTTTCAAACGGAACGACTCCATCCAGGTTTTTCTAATTTATTTTTGCCTGCTGAATCCAAATTTCGACGGTGAAGTGCACAAAAAATTTCAAATTATTTGTTATAAACAATTTTCTGGAAAATCATTGCAATGCGTTTTAGTACAAAATGTATCAGTGGTAATCTGAATTCAAGGCATAACGCTAGATAACGCATTTGCAAATACGACCTTTATGCAATAGAATGCAACAAAATCATGTATATACAAGATAAACAATAATTTTAATAAATGAAAAATAATATACTTTACCAGTCCAGAGGCCGATAGAAAAATTCATCTGCTGCAAACATTATAAACATTGAAGAACCTGCAACAATAAAATAAATTCCACAAAGTAAATGCTTAATAGAAAAAGTTTTAAGCAATAATTTTTGTTTTAATTTATAATAAATTACTTATCTAATAGATCCATTGAAGTACTTTATTGAAAGCAGGATACACATACATGGAACACTTGTGCAATTTAACAAATTGTAATCATACTTGCACATATATCACTAATAATAAGAAAAAAATAATAACTATTCAACAATATTAGTATGCACCAACAATTATGAAATACAATTCACAATTTAAAATTGAAAAGTCAAAACAAACTAAAATCTAAAATACTAATTAAATATAGAGTGTAAATTTCAATATTAAAATTGAACAAACGATCCGAATCATAAACTACATAAATATTCGGGCGTCCAAGCAAAAGTAGCACACCTAGCGGTAGAATTTTTTAGAGTACGTACGTTCAAACGCACCCGTCTTCTTTCATCGTCAAATCTTATCCCATTACAGTTTATCAATAATATTTGAATATCTGCATGTATGCGTGTGTGTGTGTATGCGCGCGCGCGTGTGTATGTATGTGCATGCGTATGTGTGTATTCATCGTATAACCTTTAAATATCGGCGAGTGCCTTATGTGAAAAGCAAAGCGTTTCGCTTTTAGCGATTTTTTGTTAAATTTTAGCTTGGCAACCGTTAAAACAGTTAGCTAAATCTAAAGGTCTTAGCAAATTCGAACCGTTAATTTTCTACCAGGGGGGATGTCGGCACAAAAGCTTCGCAAATCCGCCAAGGGGTATTTTGTATTTTCAAACTTTTTGAAGAACAGAAAGTTCGATCGAATTTTTTTTCGGTTGAACAATTCATTAAACGTAACACTACGGTGCTACAGACTGGGTTTTTGTATGTACATTTTAATACATAAAATAATAAAATAACGTTATTGTTTTCTCCAAAATCATGATAGAGATGAGAGATAATGCTTCAAAATCAAAATAGATTCATGATGACTGAATTTATGTACTCAAATGCCCGTATGTTAGGTTAGGTCTTGATCCTTTGAGCCGCCATATTGGAGAGCTGCCGTTTTAAAAACTACTCAAACATAAGAATTTTTAATTTATCATATTAGGGCCTAGATGTATTAAATCAGCAATAAATGGATGCATAACGTATTCTTATGCTATTTTCTACTGTATATGAGTATTTATATGTATATATCAGAACCATGTCTGTTCCCTATTCACTAAACTTAACACTACGGCGCTACAGGCTCAGTTTTTCATTTGCAAACTTTATTTAAAAAGTTTTATGTAATAGTGTTTTTAGTGACGACATCCCCTTAAATCCCAGACGAAAGAGCCGAGAACTGATAGCTGCTTGTAGCGCTTGTAAAACAGTGCGGAAACGGCAAGAGATATAAGAGCTATAGCGAGCACATTACGTGCGACAAAAAAGCGTATCAGGGGAAAGATCTGCCGCTACTTTTGTTTCACTTCCCAGTAAAAAAGCGTGTACCTGACGAGTCTATATAGAAGTATTCGCTTAAAAAATTAGCAATATTTATCTAAATGTCTAGTAAATATTTTAAAAAGGTTATAAATTTAAACAATACATAGGAACAATATATTAGTACAAAGTAAGCTGCATATTAATGAATTGGCAGACATTTTTTAATTTGTCAAATCTATGCATTATGCTCAAGAACGTTTGATATTCAATTTTTCATAAATGTTGAGTTCAAGTTTAATGATAATTAGTAATTTATTAATATTTTAACTCGAAATTCCGTGTAAAATAGAAAAAGTACATAAGCAAAACATTATTGCCTTTCACAGATTTAAAACATATTTTTCGACACTTTAATCTTTATCGTAGCTGGACAATCATTCCTGATATGGATCACTGTCTGTGGTATTTCTACAAGATAAGCTCGATTAACACATTGTTAAAAAATGTTCACGTGTACAAAATATCTAAAAATATTTTACATTTGATTGACTAGTTTTGAGGTATAATTTAATTATTTGTAACTAATTGTAAATAATGTTG
>QLSS01000195.1:53620-64312 GCA_024372645.1 Trichomalopsis sarcophagae | reverse complement strand
ATTTATATTTATATATATGCGCGCGCACACACACTCATATTTTAGTGTTGAAATGTCATAATATTTAAAATTATGATTGATATTGATCTATTATCATATAGTGAATAAGGTATTATAAAATACTATACTGTTTTAATCAAGTTTTTTTTTGCTATTTTGATTTGATAAATGTACAATGTCATTATCCACATCCATCGGTATGATTCTTTTAAAATGATGAATACAATTATTAGTTGTTTTATCAGCTAAACTTATTATTTTATTATCTATATTATTTTTTTGATTAATTTTTAGCAGTTACTTTTTATTTGTATTGGCTTCTTAAAGAGTTAATTGATGATTGCTGCAAGTAATACCTCAAGTTAAATTTAGCATATTATATTGCATGAGTAACGTTTCTTATAATTGAAATTTCAGAAATTGTTTAAAAATAAATTTTATTTTTATAATCTTTTAATATTGGAAAAAATGATAAAGTAAATATATCATAAATTTTCCTACAACAGCAAATAATCTATTTTTTATCTCTTTTTATACGCTTTTATTTAGCTTGCTCTGTGTCTGTCTGTCGGCGGCGGGATGGGTGCAATGTTGCAATCGAATTTTAACCTACTTGCCAATAACTTAGCTCTTTGAAATTTTACATATTCATTTACTGGCCAGAAAGATTTCATGAATTGCAAACATATTCTACAAATGCAATGATTTATTCAGAAAATTTTTATTTGGAAAAAATACGATTTCAAACAGTGGCATGAAATTGGTTGCGAGTAAGAACAAGAATGTCAGAGACAGACACGGACTCCAATTTTTACAATTAATTGAGTTGAAAAAGTGTCATGTTCTACATATTAACATACATAATAATAATTTGTAACCCGACTTTTATTAAATTGACAATTAATAAATATTATTTCTTCGTGTATGCTTGTGAAAAAACATTTATACATTTTAATAATGTTATTTATTATTTATAGAAAAATAATGAAAACTAAAAAGATTTAAAGATTTAAGGCAAGACATCAACACCTTTAATCTAGTGATAAAAGTGTGGGGCGCCTGAATCACGGATTATAACTTGCATTTTTATTAAAAAATCCTGTTTAGTGCTTTAATTTAAGCCTAAATATAATAATACTTCAAAACTCGCCCCACGATTTTATTACTAGATTGAAGGTGTTGATGTCTTGCTTTTATTAAATCTTAATGAGAAATTATTTCTTTCTTTTTAGTCTTTTTCAATTTTTCTACACGGAAAAAAATGGTTAGTTGTGATAACCAAATACTTGGTTGGGATAACCAAATTGCTTGGGAAAATACGCATCAACTATTTTGTTGGTATCATTGACCAGTAATCAATATATTAGTTCTGATTACTGGAAAAATGGTCAATTATGTTTCCAGAACAATGAAGAAAAAATTTTTTCTGATGTTTTTACTTTTTTTTATTTATTTATTCATTATTAATTATTATTATTTATTTATACATGCAGATTATTTTATAGACCCGTTTACGAGTGTGCTATTATTTTTAACATTTAATTTACATGTTTACAATTTTATAATACAATTAATATATCTAAAAAAAATTTCTCCCTAACTGGGGATCGAACTCGGGTACTTCAAGTCCAAAGGCGGAGACTCTGTCGTCGCGCTAGCGATGCAGTTGATAAATGAGAAAATTTTTGAAAATATAAGCTGCAACTCAGATTTTAACTAATATCTTGGTAATTACAACAAATATATTGGTTGACCCACTATGAAAACAGTGATGTACCAGAAAAATTGTTGTCCTTACCAAGTAAAGTGGTTAGTCACCTATAAAGTCGACTTTTTCATTGCAGTGGTTAATCAAAAATTGGTTAAAATAACCAAGCACTTAGTTCTCATAACCAATTTTTGATTAACCACTTGGTTATCACAATTAACCATTTTTTCCGTGTACTTATGACGGGAAATTTGAACAATGCTACTCTTAATAGGGAGCGACGATATTAACAGGTATTGGGGGAATTTTACAAAAATGATCAAATATGATATTTTAATATTATGTAGATGACTGGCGCAGCGAGATGCAAATCAAAAAACAAAATTTATGTGAAATTAAAATTTCCTAAAATTACACGGAAAAAAATGGTTAGTAATAGTAAAAAACCGCTTGGCAATATACGTACCAACTATTTTTTTGGTTAACCTTACCAATAATTTGATAAATGTTACCAAAAAAGCAGGTAACTTACAAATTATTTTATTACACATACCAAGTAAGGTTAACCAAAAAAATATTTGGTGTGTATTTTGCCAAGCGGTTTGTCACCAATCACTTTTTTCCTGTAGTTACACCAGGCATGATTAAAAATAATAATAAAGTTGCTTTGAAAAATATTTCACGATTAACATTGAAAGTAGTTGATATTAGGAGAGAAGTATTAAGCTAAAACCAGCACCAGGGGTAAGTTGGTCTGAGAGTATTGATTTTAGATATTATCCTCGCTCTCACTCAGCTTTCTTCGATGCACCGATGTATTAACAAAATTCTCTTATTTGAGCACTTGCTGTGTAGAGTACGTAAGCAAATTTAATTTAAGTCGCGCCTATCAATTAGTTATCCGACAAGATTTTTTCTAACTAATACCGGGAACATGCTTTGTGACAAACGCGATAAATAAATAAATAAATGGACGGAATATTTTATTATTTTTTTATTATTATTATGAAGGGGGGACCACCAAGATCCCTGGCACTTAGACTGTAAACCCATTGTACCACCCTTCGTCATCGCATCCTCTACGCGGGTAAGCCTGCCCTTCTCCAGAAGGTCAATATGGCTCCCGCGTCGAGCGCCCTAATCTCTTCGTACGTGGGGAAAGGCTTCCCCAAGCACTGATGTCTGAGTTGCGCAAATTTTGGGCAAACGGGCAGTGCCCAGGGGTAGCCGTTTCTTCCGCCCCCTCGCACCACCTGCATATACCCGTATCCTCCTTCCATATCTTCAGACCGTTATACCTAAGCGCATGTGCCCGGTCACTATCTGTATCAGGAGTCGGGAGTTATTTCTGCTGCCTCCTGCGATGCACTTGGTCCAGTCGACATTGATGTCGTGTCCCATTACCGCTTTGGCTTGTCTGCATCCTTGAGTTCCTTGCCATTCCTCCCTCTCAACCCAGCCCCGGATTTCGACCGTTTGTTTAGATCCCAAAGCTGCAAGTCTATCTCCTATTTCGTTACCCCTGATCCCGGTGTGCCCTGGGAACCAGAGTAGCCTGACCTTGTTGTTGTGAGCGGTCAGCTAATTTGCAACCACTTTGCATTCCCAGACCAGTTTGGAGGTCGTCTGTGAGCAATAAGTGCTCTAAGTGCCGTCTGACTGTCTGAACAAATAGTGATAATTCTATCACTTGCGCCGAGTTCAGTTGAGATGTTCCTCTGAGCGCAGGTCAGTATAGCATATATCTCGGTCTGAAAGACCGTAGCATACCGCCCCAGGGAAAAGAAGGTTCCTCTTCCATCCCTTCGGCAGTAGTACCCCGAACCAGTGCCAATCTCTGCCCTAGAGCCACCTGTGTACCAAACGTCCCCAGTTCCTGGTAGACTGTCCCTGCGGGCCCTCCATTCTTCTCTTGTCGGTATGACGACCCCGTAACTTCTTCCAAAGAAATAACGCGGGATCATCATATCGGTTTTAATGGAAAATTCCGGCAAGAGACTCACCCCACCCGGGAGCCGGGTGTGCCTCGTGCCTTGTGTCCATTGACCATACGTATTGAGTCTGTGCGCTGCTTTAGTAGCCATCCCAATGATAGTAAGATAGAGTGGTTCCACCTTCGCAAGGATTACAAGTGCCTTGGTAGGAGTGGTCTTATAGGCCCCTGTCGCCCACTTAGCATCTGTGTCCTGAGTTTCTCTAGCGCCGCCCTAGCACCCGCCAGCTCCACCCTTGGCCACCAGACTAGCGCGGCGTAGGCCAAACGAGGTACCAGGGCGGACCTGTATAGCCACAGTATAATCCGGGGACTTAGTCCTCATGTACCGACAAATGCCCTGCTACATGTCCAGAGAGCCACCAGGAATTTATCGCACCGGGCCGTCCTGCTTCTCCCAGGTTAGCTTTTTATCCAGAACAATGCCGACTTAGCCTTAGCTGAGTCCTTTACCTGTAGGACGACTCCAGAGAGTTTGGGCGCCCTGTATGCATCTAATTTGTACTTGCGGGAGAAGATCACCATTTCGACTTTATCCGGGTTGACCGAAAGTTCCGTCGAGCTCTCCACTTTCCTTGATGCAAGCTGCATAGCGTCCATGGCTGCGCCAATTTCACTTCCTTTTATCAGTATCAGGAAATCGTCCGCGTAGGCTTGAGCATAGTAGTCCCACAAATTCAGCGCTTCCAGTAGCCCATTTGCCACCAGGCACCAAATGGAGGGCGAAACCACCCCGCCCTGCGCGCATCCCTTACTGACCTTACCGGGGACCGTTACGGTTCCGAGACTCGAGATCACAGTCCTGCGTGTAAGCTTGCCCTGAAGACATTTTATTAATGGTCTAGGCATTCCATGCAGTTCTGTCTCTTTGACAACTGCTTCGATAGAGGTGCAGTTAAACGCTCCCTCTATGTCTAGAAATACTCCGACCATTACCTCCCCCCTTTCAGCTGCTCTTCAATGCGCCAAACCACCGAGTGTAAGGCAGTCTCTGTAGAAAATCCCGCCCTGTACGCATGCTGGTTAGTGTGAAGAGGAAGCACGGTTAGGATATCGTCTTGAATAAATCTATCCACCAATCATTCTAGTATCTTGAACACAAATGAGTTAAGATTTATAGGTCTGTAGTCCTTGACGGTTGTGTGACTTGACTTCCCTGCCTTAGGAATAAATACAACCTTGGCCGTTTTCCATATTTCAGGTACATGAGCCAAAGCTACACTTGCTCTGAAGAGCTTTACCAGGAGGCCAATCCGTCGATGCCCGGCGCCTTGAAGGGTTGAAAGTTCCTTATGGCCCACTTGACCTTTTCTGGTGTGACGACCTTAGCCGCCAGATCCCATGCCGCCCTCTGCTGCCTGTTCCTACCCGAGCTCTCATCCCCCATCTCGTGGGAGAGCCGAAAGCCCGGGAAGTTGGCTTCCAGAAGTAATTTTAAACACTCCTCTTCCGAGGCTGTATATTCTCCTGTAGGTAGTCTGATTGCTTCAAGTCATACCTCAGGATTTTTCGCGAGTATCCGGAGGAGTCTGGCCGCGTCTGGATATCTCTCGATATCCCGGCAGTAGTCCCTCCACCCCTTGATTCTCACCGCGTTGATGCGGTTTTTATTTCGACACTATTGCGGGTATTCTTGGCCCTGTTAAAGGTCCTCCCCGTTTCAGGTCGCAGATCCTCCAGCTCCCGGTTCCACCATGGGGTTCCCCGTGTTCTCTTTGGGATGGTCCAGAGACAGCTTCTCTGGAAAGAGATGTTCACTATCTCACCTAGCTCAAATGCCCAGTGATCAAGCTCATCCGTTGTTCCAAAGCTTGGTTTGAAGGATTGAAGCTCGTTCCTAAGGTTTTTCGTAAAGAACGCCCAGTCTGTTTTCCTGGGTTTCCTAAAAGCCCTTATTTCCGAGCATCTTTCCGTCCATTCGAATTGGATGTATCTGTGGTCGGATACTGAAGGTTCGTTAGATACCCGCCAGCTGCCCACCCACCCCTCCATTCCAACTGTAAACAGGGTTAGGTCAATCACCTCACTTCTAACCGAATTGTAGAAGATAGGTTCTCTGCCCCTGTTCATAATACACAGACTCGTCGTTACCAGATACTGTAGCAGTGCGTCGCCCCTGCCGTTAGTATCCGAACTGCCCCAGACTATGTGATGAGCATTATTGTCGCATCCCAGTATAAGAAGAATGCTTCGCTGTCTGCAGTGTTCAACAAGATCTTGTACCTCCCTTGGTGGAGGCTCTTCCTGGGAGTCGTATGGGAAGTAGCCGGAGGCCGCCACAACCTCCCTCTCAGAGCCCCCTTCTACAGGGAGTTTGATCTTTATTCCCGTAAGATCCCTGCTACACCGAGCCGGCAGCAGCAGAGCATCAAAACCTTTAACAAGTATGCACGCCCTGGGAACGCTGAACGTGGGAACTCTATAGATCCAACCGGCGCCCCCAAGACCCCTGATCCCCCCCCCCCCCTCCCCACGACTAGCC
Organism: Trichomalopsis sarcophagae; assembly: GCA_024372645.1. Lineage (NCBI taxonomy): Eukaryota > Metazoa > Arthropoda > Insecta > Hymenoptera > Pteromalidae > Trichomalopsis > Trichomalopsis sarcophagae. The sequence continues at coordinate 58,129 of QLSS01000195.1, read as the reverse complement.
AGGGTTCTTGAATTAGGCATATGCCTGTGTGCATCTTAGCCATGCGCCTGACCAGTGCGGCCGAGGCGCTTGTGCTAGGATGCAAGTTTATTTGAGTAAACACTATCTCGTCGCCAGCTATGGAATGAACGGAATAAGTTGATTTAGAAACTGAAGGTTTTATGTGTTTACGTTTTAGAATTGCGTTTTGTTGTACATGGGATAGATTTAAGTAATTTAGGTTTAGCTTTGGAACGCGCTTCTGTTTGCCTTACTGTGATATAGATCACATCAAATTTTTAAATGAGATTTTTTACTACTTAGGACTCGATGGTCATGGGTTAAACGGGTTTATGAGTTTAGAATTTAGTATTTTTGTTTGATACTAGCATCTTACAATGCCTTGTGTATGTGGTTTCAGGAGATTTTAATTTAAGAGAATTTATATTTTTTGATTTGCATCTCGCTTCGTTGGGGTATGTATAAGGGCTTGAGATATGTTAGTATTAACATATTATATTTGGAACTATTTGCGCGTTGGCTAGTAAGTTTCAGATTTAAATTTGTTGTTCCAACGACGCCGCCACCGACAATCAGAACAAAGCTGCTTCTGCCGAGAGCTCTCAATGGCTAAATTAAGAGACATCGCGAATTACTTTCACAGAAGTGCTTCTTAAAGTTAGCAGTTGGGAGCCGCTTCAAATAATCTTGACCCTACCACTGCTCGAGTGAGTCTTGCGCTCACCATGCCAGGATGGTCACCCAGGTAGCGCATCGGTCAGATGTAGGCAGGAGGGGACCCCCAGAGATATACAAGTAAAATTTAATAGACAGTCACTTAACAGTACTTCAACGAAAACTCCCACAAAGCGTGTTAATACCGAGCATTTCATATCTAACCTCGAATTGCAATATCCCACGTGTAATTGGATTCCAGTTTTTTCCTAACCATTATGAGTAGTTACTATTAAACAAACTGGCAAATAAAACCACCAATTTCTTAGATTGAGACCCTAAGAACTTGCTAGATCCTAGGATTCCGTTTCTCCAGGGTAACAATGGATGTGTAGGTCCCACTATTCAAGACAATAAAGTGGCTACACAGTTAAGTTGTAAATAAAGTTGAATAAGCATCACAGGACTAAAGTCGATCATTCCCTCAAGTGATTACTGAACTACTACTAAATCCTGAACTACTACTAATCTATGACTTTAGTCACTTGTTGCATAACGTAATATTACAGCACAGTGTGGCTAAAATCCGTTGTTAAGTCACGCCTATCTGTGACTAAAGTAGTCCTTTCTGCACCGTGTTCATCACACTCGCTACACTCGGGTGCTAACTGCGCCGTGTAAAAAAGAACCATTTAAGTCACACGTATCGTAATGTACTATTAACTAAAATCATCTTCCTTCAAACTTTTCACACAAGAATAAGTATTTCTATAGGATATAGATAAACATACACTCGCGCGGGGATGCCGATACCCCATATGTGGCGCGTTCCTTGGGTGGCGGATATGGGAATGGTCATCGGCGCGTGGAGGTCTCCTTAACGTGTCGGAAGGTAGAACAAAAATAAAATATGCTCCGTGGATCAAACAGGCTAGGGGAAGAAACCCCGAAAATAAACCAAATATGGATAGTGAATTTACAATAACACTACCCCAAGCGGGTAAGGTGACAAAGTCAAGCCTCGCCACTAATTCCGATCGGGTGAATATGCCCCCGTGGCCTTCGCTGGCTCCATGGATTTGAGGGGGGGGGGGGGGCAAACTCACTCAGATGCCGCAAAGGCTGGTCTTCTGACCTCTGCTGCACAAAAAGATGCAGGTGATATACAATTGGAGGTGGACGCAGACAGTGATATAAGAGCTGTTTGTAAATCGCACAGATATGAGCACTTAGACCACCTTGGCAGCAAAATCAATGAATTAATTGACTATGTCCAGAACAGGAACAATGTGCACAAACAAATTAAGAATCTTGCTCGAAGCATAAGGGTAAGCTATAAGAATCTCTGAACGGTAGATGATATCACAGAAATGCCAGCGTCCTTCTTATAAAGCTCAAACGTACAAGAGAAGGCCAAACCTCGGACTTCACTACAGCTAGAAGAGACCATCTAATTAAAGGATCTGGACATGCTTATCTCGAAAGGGGAGGTAGTAGAAACACCAAGGAAAGAAATTGGCAAAGAGAACATCATAGAAAACTCCGCTATAAAATGTCTGCGAAAGACGTACGGTGACAAGCATATTGCAGTAATACGGGTATCAGCTCAGATAGCGGCTAAGACCAGTAAACTACAGAATATCAGAATAGGATGGGTCAACTGTAAAAATGAGCCACTCGAAATGTTGGCAACTATAAGTTTAGTTTACCGATAAGCATTGATAAGCATTTCTACCAAGGGTTCTTCATAAATCAGTACATTTATATAAGAATTGTATTCTAATTTCTCCTTCAAAATTTATGAAATCATCGAAACAATTACCAAGTGTTTGCAGCTCGCAATGTTTCTATATATGCTTATAATATTAGTGCACACAAAGTTTTTTAAGAATGTTCTTACCTTAGTACGTAAGCATCAACCACATCGTTTCGACAGAAACTGATAATCTCACAGCGAACTATTTTTAAAAGTGACTCCCATTTTTGGCTGAAATGCAAACAATATGGATAAGTTTTATCTGCAAATAGTAACGATCACTAAAAAAAGAATTCGTTTTGGGTCACGAAAAACCCAACAGCATAAAATATTTATGCTGTGGGACTCGCTGCGCTCGGGTGCTAACTGCGCCGTGTAAAAAAGAACCATTTAAGTCACACGTATCGTAATGTACTATTTTATATAATTGATCTACTTTTAAAGATTTATTTCTCGCATTTTGCGAAAATAAAGTTCTTTCGAGAAAAAAAATATGAGAGAGTAAAATGCTACTTTAGTCCCGCTTTTCAGGGAATAAAGTGGCTATTATAGTTCAGCCATGAATAAAAACTTTTTATGTCACCTAATGCGGCAATAGTTTATTCTCTATCTACAGCTAGAAGAGACCATCGAATTAACGGATCTGGACATGCTTATCTTGAAAGGGGAGGTAGTAGAAGCACCAAGGAAAGAAATTGGCAAAGAGAAGATCATAAAAGACTCTGCGATAAAATCACTGTGAAAGACGTACGGTGACAAGCATATTGCAGTGATATGGGTATCAGCTCAGATAGCGGCTAATTTATAATATATAAAATTTATAAGTTAATAATACGATTAGAAAATAATAATCAACGAGACTTTTTTCGCAATAGCATTATTCCAGCTAAGAAAACAGACTAAACTATTCCTGATTAATGCTGCACTACAGAATACTACTTATTCAACATAGTCGGTTAGTATTTTTTCTGTTCTTTTTTGCGTGTAATGGGCCTAATCTTCCGTTACAACAGTGACGACACTTCCATCTATCTAGCAGCCATGGCTATGCCGGAGCCGGAATGGCGGTACGACCATCTACAACATCTCGTATGACACTTATGACGATTTATGTCACGTTGTTGCGGTCAATAATATTTAAATAGTTCTGTTACTAAGGTTGAACACACACACACACACACACACACGATGTTTACCTGGACGAGGTCAGAAGGCTTTAAAAGGTTATGTCGCTATTTTTATGTGCGCGATGGTACGTGCAATACAAATTGTTTGTTGCTCGATGTGAACTTTGCCAAGCGCTGTACAGTGACAACGGCATCAACTGTTAAGGAGCAGAGGCTGGACTGCGACGTATGTTTTCCCAAATCTCAGCGATGAGTCGAGAAATTGCCGCCGCCGTTATCAAAGATGACGTCGAGTCGATCTTCATTTCACCGTGAGCGCTTTATTTTGGAGATCTCTAGGAGGCTGGTGTCAAGTTATTCACGAGACATCTACTCTGGATCATTGTTCGAGCAAAGCTGACATTCAAAGAATTTTGTATTGTGACTTCGATGATCCAAGCTTGCTTGAACATGGAGCCAAGAGTATCTAACGCAATTTCAGGAGCGCTTGAATTGGCTGCATCCCGAACATTCATTCAAGGAGGAATATGTTATTTTCTTCAAAGATAAGTTGTTACTACAACGAAGTGGCTGTTAGCACAAATAGTCTGGCTTTACAAGAACAAGATTGATGACCTATGTAGGGTGACTACTATCAAAACGTCAACAGAAGAGTGCAAACGTCTGATCAATAAGCTTGTTCTATTTCCCATCGATAACAAAGCGGTGATCCATATTGCCGTGATTTGATCAGGTGTACCGTAACGTTGTGGAGTAATATTTATTCGTGCGTATATAAATTTTGTTCTTCCATTTTCGATGTAAAATATCTTATAACGTGCTTGGCGGGTAACAACGACTGCTGGTGGCACGATGCGTGATGCGAAAACTGCACGCAGCCCGGATCTTCCTCCTCCTCTCTCTCTCTCTCTCTCTCTCTCTCTCTCTCTCTCTCTCTCTCTCTCTCTCTCTCTCGCACCCACACCGCTCTCA
>QLSS01000195.1:21254-38872 GCA_024372645.1 Trichomalopsis sarcophagae | reverse complement strand
ATATATATATATATAAACAGAGGATTCAAAGGAATAACAAAAATCAACGACGAATTTAACATCGTCTACTATATCTATAACTATGGGGAACACTGAGCTTATTCCTCGCTGTTATAATATATGCGACAGCAGAGCATACGATTGTCTTTTTGCGTCTCGACTTAGATTTTAGCATTTTTGCGTGTGTGGATTATTTATTTGAAAACAATAATAAAAGCATTAACATACTGTATATTCAAACAATATTTTATTTATTGGAACTACGAATTTAGTTGGAGAAAGCTATGTGCCAACAAATTGGCAGCGGTTCTCCTTTTGGTAGTAATACGGCGTTGTTTCTTCCAGTTCTTAGAGAACGTCCGTTCTTCGAAACATGCATTGTACAGGACTACAAAGACTTCAGGGCGTGCCTGTATAGCTTGTTTCAATGCAATATTGGGTATGCCATCCAGGCCTGGAGCCTTGTTGTTCCCAATTATTTTGCATGCACGCAGTAATTCCTCTGTGGTGATTGTTCAAATGATTTCGTCATTTGTCTCGGCTTCAGGGGTAGCTGTTACTTACAGTTGAAGGGGAAACAGCGTAGTCACAATACGGTTCAGAGATTCCTGGCTTTAAGGGGGGAGGGGGGGGGGGGAATATAAATTCCCTTTATTTTCTTCATTACTACTTGGTACAGTCGCCCCTAGGAATCCAGCTCAACCTCGTCCTGTAGGTACCGTCGTTAATTTTCTCGGATTTTTTTCTTGAATATCTGTTTAGCATCCTTCATTTCTTTGTTTCGGGCTTTTACTACTTCTTGATCTCGACCAATCTTGTAGTATTTTTTTCAGGCCTGCTGATTCCGTCTTATGGTTCGATGACGCTCGCTGCGAGCAGCGTCAATTACTTTATCCCACCAGTATACTGGCCAAACAGCTTTATTTCTTCTAGAGCCAGCAGAAATGTCTCCTTATTATAATCCTTCGTTTTCCAACCGACTCTTTTTATCGTTGCCCTTCCGTTGGATCTCCGTTTTGATACTCCTATCTTTATTATTATCGCTTGGTGGTCACTATTTTTGTAATGATTGCTTAACATACATGATGTAACCAAGTCAACCAGGCAGCTGCTAACAAATGTAAGATTTATGATGGACCCTGCGTCTCCTTTTTAAAATGTATAAGAACATTCGTGGTTAAATAAGACCAAGTCAAGGATGGCGAATGCCTCCAATAGCGCTCGTCCTCTTTCGTTCGTCCATTGGCTGCCCCACTCTACTCCCCAGGCATTGTAATCGCCTGCTATCAGTACCGGTTTTCTTCCTACAGCGTCCTGTACTAGCCGGTCCAACAGTTGTCTGACTTGTTCTATCGACGCGTTAGGAAAAGCATAGCAGCTGTACATGTGTACGACCTTAGCGCATACGAATCCTTCATTACGTCTTGTCATTTTTTCCTGGAAAGCGGCGTCTTCGCATGCCCATATCGCAGCTTTAGCAGTACTGTCCATATCCCAGGATGGTTTGTCCAGGTCTCTGTATTGTTCACAGGCTCAGTAGGTCCTGTGCAGTCGCGCAGTGATTTATATTCAACTGCACTATTTTCATTTTGTTTATCTGTCAGTGGCTTCTACTGCAGCTCCCTAAACTGGGCATGCATAGCTATCAGTTGCGTCGTCACTCTTCCCACCTTTCCCTCCTTTGCAGAGTACACGGTTGGGTTGATTTTTACACTCTTTCGCTTTGTGCCCATCATTTTCACATTTAAAGCAGAGTTTAATTCTATCTTTAGTAACTGTGCAGTTTCTGGCAATATGGCCAAAACCTACGCATTTATAACACCTAAGCAGCTCGTTTTTGAGGTTAGCCACCCGGATCCTACAATTGACCAATCCTATTCTAATCTTATGTAGCTTATGCATCTTCCCTACTGAAAAATATCGCGTGATTAATCGCGGGAATAATAGCGCGATTAATAGCGTTTATTCATCGAACTTTTTTCGACGCGATACAATTTCATTAGATCAAGAGGTCTATTTAGAAAATATTTTTCATGATATGTGCACGAAAAAGGCCATGTAAAATGAATGGAAAATTGCGTTTTTCTTAGCAGCGGGAAGAAAAACTCCTCACTCTGCAGCTTATACGATGGATGTGTGTGTCTATGTAAGTATTTTCAAAATTTTCAATATTAGTATATTGTGCAACTAGGGGGGAAAATTGACTTTTTCTAGCAAGGGTGATGAAAAAGCCACTCCCCTCTTGTTGCACACCGTACTTTTTATGATAAGTGTACGAATAAGCCACTTATCATGCATATGAAAGGAATAGGAAATTCGAGGACTTTTCAAAATAAAACAATAGTATTTTGAACATTTTGAAAATGCTTATATAGACACACACATCCATCGGATAGGCTGCAAAGTGAGGAAAAAACTACTTTGCAGAAAAATTTACTCCCTTGGGAGGAAAAAGCTTTTTCCTCCCAAGGGAGTAGTTTTTTCCCGCTGCTAAGAAAAACTCGATTTTCCATTCATCTTACATGCATGAAAAGTGGCCTTTTTCGTGCACGTATCATGAAAACTGTATTGTTTTACTTTGAAAAGTCCTCGAATTTCTCATTCATTTCATATGCATGATAAGTGGCCTATTCATGCATTTATCATAACAAGTACGGTGTGCAACAAGGGCGATTCATCTAGTGGCTTTTTCAGACTCGGGGTGATGTTTTGGGCACTTCACCCTCGCAAGTAAGCAGTTTTTTTGACCTCGTGTAGATATTGTACTCTGAGAGATATCCCATTGCAGAAATGATAATGTTTCCGATTCAAAAATAATCTTGATTATACTGTCAAAAGGCAATCTTTTTTAGCTGAAAGGAAAAATATTTTTATACAAAATCCGTTAGTGTTAAAAAGATTCATTTGCTGACAAATACAAAAAATTAAGCACTATAGATTCTATTTTTCTGAAAAAAAGTAATTTCGTCTCAAGAGGAGGAAAAAAAATTAATTTGAAAAAGGTCAATTAATAGGTTCACAATTTTAATTTACAGTTGAACTAAAATGATTCTTTTTGATTCAAACAAATCGATATTTGAGACAAGAAGTTTCCTTTTAGCTAAGGGTCACTGAAAAAACGATCCCCTTACAACAATAGGAATCCATCTGTCACAAGATTAGTTTCATCTCAATTTTGATACCTAGAGGATGTTTTTTAAAAACGAAAGGATTATCCTTTGCGTACAAATATTCATGGCGACAATAGGAGAATCGTTAATAAAGAGAAGCGAAAATGGTCGTTTTAATGTTCATTCTGCCAAAAGGATTTTCGTTTTAATTTCTATATCCTATGGGATATATATTTTTTCCATTAGGTTCTAGATCTTATAGAAATGCCAATTTTTATGTAAAAAGTTTGAAGCAAAATGATTCTAATTAAAGTAAACAGAATCCATTTTAATAATATGAAATATATTGATTCCAAAACGATTTTTCCTTTTGGCATCATATTCAACATTATTTCCTCTTGATTCAAAAAGGCATTTCTGTGAGTGTGCGTTTGCGAGCAAGAGACAAGTATTGCAACTACACAAGGTGAAAAGCCCACTTGTGTGTTAAGGGGATTTCAAAGACAATTGAAAATTTAAATTCTGCGTCACCAAATAGCAGACGAAAAAACAATTAATTTACTTATAACAATTAATAAAAGTAAAATTACAAAGAACCAAGAGTTAGTTGCCTTTCGTTGTGTAGTTATCTATCATTTTCTAAAGTTTCAAGTTATTGTAACAAAATGTCGCCAAGAAAACCTTCAAACATATTAAAAAATCGCATTTTTCAAGGTTTTCTTGGCAACATTTTATTAGAAGTAAATTCATTGTGTTTTCGTATGCTGTTTTGTGGCGCAAAATTTGAATTTTTATTTGACTTTAAGACCCTGTTAAGGTAGTACTACCCAGAAGTGATTGACCGTTCAGAATTAGATAAAATTTGGTATGCTGTTAGATATTGATAAGATAAACACTCATTTAAAATTTGGTAAAAGTTTGGAACTTGTGACAAAAGTTTTAAACATTTTAATTTGCGAAAATCTGCACTTTTCGAGTGATTGCTTGATTTCACAAAACTGACCGTTCAGAATTTACCCAAACTTTGCAAAAATCTAAACTTGGATCGTGTGAGCGTAGTAATAAACAAATAAAAGTTCAAAAATATACACTTAACCTCAAAATAATGAGTCAAATCAGCTTCTGTCTGAAACTTTTTATTATTAATCACGGTAAATACAACTGTTTAATGAGAATGTTTAATAATTATTTAATGTAACTTAATTTATACAACTTATATTATTATGTGTATCTCGCAAATAAACAAAATATAAAAAGTGGACTTGTTTGACTACCACAGTATGGGTAGTACTACCTTAAGGTAGATCACTCGGTGCAGTCGTTCTCAACTCAGATGAACTAACACTGCATGTATTTGCCCCCTCTTTGCACTGAGTTGAGAATCCCTTCGCACGCAGACCCGCAAAAATCGCTTTCTGCGCAGACTGGTGCAATCTGACAATGCCGCATTTCGTTTCATAAACACATGTTACGTCAAGAGGTTATAAAGATGCTTGCGGAACTGTCTAACAATGTCAACAAATGCAGATTTATATAAAGGCTTTGAAAAGTATGTCAGACGCGAAGAAAAATTGTTTGAGACAAGATACTGATGTGATCGACGTACAGAGCAAAAAAGTTATTGACGGGTTGTGAATTGTAGATATCAATACTTTTGGGAAAAATGTAAAGTGTTGTCAATGTAATAAACTATTGGATTTGAAAAATATGAAAGAGGAAAAACACCTCGAATTCCATTCCATTTTTACCATAACCTGCAAGGATTGCAACGTGACCACTGATTATGACAGTGCCACTGGGATTATGGAGAAAAATTTTTCACATATCAATGCTGGTATTATTTTGCAAATTTTAGGTCTATTTCCATTACTTATTTTTGTAAGTTAATAACGGAATTCTTTTATTGCTGTATTTTAGGCGCTGTACATTCTGGATCTGGCTGTAGGGCTTTGAATAAAATAATGGGTTGTGCAGATATTCCTACTCCATCGAATGATCTATTCCAACGTTATCGGAAGATTACAGGGGAGGCAATTGAAAAAGAAGCAAAAGACAGTTGCAAGCAAGCAACATTAGAGAGAGAGAGTGAAATTGTTCAAAAGTGCGTTCAAAACGAGAATTTTCGGTTTTTCGTTTCGAACACATTTTTGAACAATTTCACTCTGTTTCAAATAGCTCACATTTTTATAGGGACGGTAATTTTTTTTTTTTCAAATTCACGATCTCGGGCTAAGCTATTCAGTAATTCCGGAAAAAATAAGTTTACTCGGCCAGGTAATAAATTACTCGGGGCGCAATAAAGGCTATATTTTGGTAACTATTTGTAATTGTGGCTTAATATATTTGTTATAATATTATTCATAGGTGTAACAGTGGTATACCTTTTAAATAAAATTATAAAAAATATAATAAGCCACAACCATATGCGTTGGTATTATGTAGCGTCTGTCGTGACGAGTAAACGCATGCGCAAAAGGTTATAAAATATACGTTAGTGGTCGATCCGAGTTATCGACGAGATTTCTCGAGTATTTCTAGTTGGGATTTTACCGAATGAATCTGTCGAGCAACTTAATGCAACCGTGCTCTTGTTTCAACAATATAGAACAGCAAAATGCTATTTTTTTTTTTTTGTAAAAAAAATAAATAAATAATGCAAATACATAGAAAAAGTATATTTTATCCCGCTCTTTTCAGGCCGGTCAAGAAAAGGCCACTTTAGGATCGCTTGTTAGGACTAAAAAACGCGGAAATCGTGCATGTGTTACAAAAATATTGTGGTCGATCCTGGCCCTGTTGAAAATAATGGCATCATTTAATGACGTCATTATTTTCAACAGGGGGGTGCCAAACGGGGAATATTAGATAATTTTATTATCTTTCAAATGCGTTCCCTGGTAGAAATTTTGAGGAGTTGTTGCCGAACCCGAATTTGAGAAATTACGCGAATTTATTTGAACCGTTTTCGCCAATTACCTCGTGACCTGCTGACGTTAACCCGTGGAAAACTCGATAATAACCAGCTAAGCAATATGAATTTAAAATTTTAGGTTATGATTTAGTGCAAGAAAATATATCATTTTATATAAAATAGAAATTATTTATTAATAAAGGCATTAAACGTTTAACCAAACATTAATTTGGAAATAAAAATATCAATAAAAATATAAGCCTTCATTAATAAATCATTTTTATCTTATATGGAATAAGTGTTATTATACTGCATAATAATATAACCTCAAAAGGTTATGTTATATGCGCGCGAATGCAAATTTGGCTTCCCAAGTTGTTACCGAGTTTTTTTGAAATTTGTGAGAAACAATTCGTCTTATTCGTCAATACTGTACTGACTAGTTCAACTCGTCAATTTTCTACCAGGATTATAGCTGAATTGTTTATAGCAATTGAATGATAAAAAAGGCGCACAAGATAGATTAGCGAAGTTCTAAAAATGACCATAAAACAAAAACATGTCGATTAAAACCGAATAAGGTTACTATTCCCGAATTAAGAATCAAAAAATAAAACTTCATACAAAATTTCAAGAACATCGCCAGTATAGTTCCGGAGATATCACGGTACACATACATACACCCACCCACACACACACACACATCCATACCGACATTTTCTAAAAACACTTGATTTGAACTTCTAATACACCAAAACGCATTTTCTAGAAGTTTTGACAAAACTCAATTTTACTATTACAAAGCTTTCTCTAGGAGAAAGCAATTTTTGTAAAGCATGTACGATTTCCGCGTTTTTTTAGACCTAAAAAGGGGAAAATATGTTCTGACACATATATAAATATAATTTCATACAATGGGTCTTGTGTAGACACATTTATATATGGATGAAACGGTACTTATGCAAACTTTTACGAACTTGTGCGGATTGGTGCATAACTTTTCGGAAATGTCGAAACTTACAACGTGACTTATGTGGACAGAGTGATTATTGCTTTAGCACAATGGTAGTTGTACGGACACGTTTATACATACACCGTGATTTGTATATGTATAATATATAGAACTAAATACTTTCAGGTGCCGCGTCCAAAAAAGTCATCTTAGTTTCGCTCATAGGCACTAAAAACGCGAAAATTAAAACCCTGGTAGAAATCGATATCAGTTTAAAGCTACTACATACCTCGTATCACTGGAGATGGACGAAAAATAGCTCCATTTTTCGACCAGCGACAAAACGCTTTTTTGAACATTTTTACGCATTTATTGGAGCAAGAATAGAGTATGGTGTGCATCAAGGTCTAAGCGGGCTTTTTGACCTAGTGTGAATATTACAGTACTCGTCAGGGGCGTGCTGGGATTCTATGACCGGCCCTGTGATTTTAAGCGGCTACCGGCTCTTTTATATATCAAATGCCGAACTCACCTATTCTATTCTCAAAAATTAAATTTCTATACGGTAAACTCACCTACCCCATACGCAGCGAGTTTTAAAAACTGAATTCCTTTATGCTAAATCCACCTACACAGAGAGAAATGTATCACTAAAAATTACTAATACCGTATACTAATCGGGGCACAAACTCGACCTATGCAGAAAATTTAGTATGTTTGTGTGAAAATTTACTATAGATTTATCAAAAATTGCTATACTAGTATAGTGAAAATTGCACTTCGCTCTGACTCGCTGTATTCCGTCGGTAAAAAGTTATCGACAGAGCTCTGTTCACTTACTGCCGCTAGGGGGTGTCTCGTAAACTCCACTCGCAAGTGACAAAAAACTGTTCGGTTAGTACACGGAAAGAATTTTTCAGTAAAAATTACCGGAATAGCACGGTAATCGTGGGCCGCCGTGTCTTTCCGATAGTTTTTATCTGACCCAAGATATTATTTATCTTTCTCCCCGTAAATTTTACTGGACCGGCATTGTAAATTTTTTGATGCCGAAAATGTGTACCGTGCTGCAAAAGAAATTCATGCGCGGCCATGTGCGTCATCTGCTTCCATAACCTCAAAATCTAACCCTGATGTACACTCGTTGAATCCAACGAATTTCTTGGTTCAAAGTGTGTCATATACAAATAACCCTGTAACACTCCGTACAGGCTCCGAATAAAAATTATAAATTATAATTAGAAACTAAAAATCTTTAAACAAAATTATAGATTTTATCAGAGTATTTCGCACTCTCCCACTCCCAATTAAACGCTTCGGTTCAGCTGAGCTCACAGCTGACAACGCAACACCAGCAGCGCCATGAGCCAGCGAACAGCAGTAGCAGAAGACGGCTGCAGAAGAGGGAGAGCGCGCAACGCGCGCTGTATATCTATATATACGGAGCGGCGAACGCAGCGGCGCAAGAGTAGGAGTAGTGGAGCGGCGGCGCAGCGCGCGCGTATTATAATGTATTAGTATGAATGTTTTTTGTATATAGGTGTGAATTTCTGTGTGAATGTATGAATGTGAAAGTAATTTAGGCGGCACGATCCCCGCTTGCTCCGAGGCCTATATAAGGACCCGCACGACCCGTACCAGCTCACTAACCGAAGCGCAACTTAAGAGCCAGCGCAACTAAAGCGCCTAGTCCCTGCTCTTGAGCAATTTATGTCTTAAGCCGGTAAACAACTTAGAATATTACTAACTTATTGTTAGAACAATTTCATTACAGAATAAAAACTTATAAAATTTTCGAACACGAGCTATCAGATAACGCAAGCTTAAGCGTATCTGTATATCTATATATTTTTGTAAGAATCAAAGCGGATTATTTACTTATTTGATTTATGTAATATTTAGAATATATGCAATAGTTACGCTATATTCTATAGTATATTTATTTGAATATACTTACTTTTGGTTATAAAGAACAAAAATCTATTTATTTGCAACGAATCCTCACTACCTGGTATACCGGACCTGAACTACTATTTTAAAAAATCATTATAAAAAATTATAAATTAAACTCATTCTGAATCTGTCGTCAAAATTACGACACAGATTAAGTAAATGTTCACTGCTTTTCTATACTAAAATTAATATAGGACCGAGAAAAGTCGTGACCGTTTCAACACTTTATATATCAATAATACGACGTTAAGAATGCGTCACGAACATGTATACAACAAAATATAATGATATAGACGCTATGGAGAAAAATAACAAAGTACCGAAAATTTTACTGTGCCGATGCAGTAAAAGTGCTCTAGATGGCAGGGCTTCCCTACGTTACTGTACTAGCACGGTAATTTTGATCCTTAATTTCTATGTAATTTTTATTGTAAAATTCTTTCCGTGTATATAAGGAACTTTCAGATCGGAATATTATATATGAATATAAATGCGATTAGTCTAGCGATGCGTTCTTATGTTGCGACATGTGAAATGTGTAATAATTAACTTGCGGTATATGTAAATTAGATTATCATATAAGAAATTGTATGCGATCCGACTTTCGTTCTTAAGGGGAGGTGGAAGCTACAGCTTCGTAAATCCGCCACAGGGTATTTAGTATTTCAAATGCCAAAAAAAAACTAAAAGCCGTATTCACATTTTCTTTCGGTAGAATAATTCACTTATCTCAAACCTATGGCGCTCTGCTCATTATATTGATAACATTTCAAATTAAAAAAGTTAATAAGTAAAATTGGTGTTTGAGGTTGGCGCTGTAATCGCATAAATACGCGTAAGCACCAACTTTTATTAAAACCAAAAGTCCGATTGGAATTTTTTTCGGTAGAATGATTCACTAAACTCAACACTATGGCGCTCTGGTTTTGGTTTTTTATTGCAAGCTTTATTCAAAAAGTTATATGGAACAGAGAAACAGTGTTTTCAGCTCCCACATCCCCTTAAACTGTGAGATTGAATGTGACAAATAAATAATAAAAGAAGAAAGAAGAACCATTAACAGACAACAAAACCCTCGTTAAAAAAAAAGGATTGGAACGGATTAAACATCCGAAAAAAATGGACAGATACGTTTCAATCCGTTTTTTGAATCCAGTGAGATCCGTTTCAATCCGAAAATGATGAAAAATTTTTCCAAAGTGTCAAATCCGTTTCAATTATTTTAAAAGCTTCGAATCCATTTCAATCTGAATTTATTCCGATCCGATACCTTTGTTTCAAATACATCTCAATCACTGCCTTTAAGTTTCAAATCCGTTTCAATCTATTTATTTTAAATTTATGCGGACTTTTCAAATGTCAATTGAAAATAAAAATTTTGCAATATAATATAAAAGACAAAATAAACATTTAAATTTCCCTATTATAACGTTATTTTTTTTTGTCTTATATATTGTACCACGAAATTTTTATATTCAAATTGACATTTGAAAAGCTTGCATAATTAAAAAAAAAAAAAAAAATTAAATCCACTAACTGAAATGGCGGATGTGTTGTATCGATTATTATTTTTAGACTTTGAAACTTATAGGGTTTAAATAAAATAACAATATATATTTTTTGAGTTCCAAATACTTATTGTTTTCCAATTCATTTATACTATTGATCATGAAGATTTTTATAAACTATATCCACTTGCATAGCAAATTATTTATGTAAAATTGAAAATACGAATCGATGGTTCCTAAGTTTTCAAATCGCAGACTATCATTTTCTCTGTTGCAATAAACTATTTATAAAATAAACTACAGTTTGTGGACGTTTTTATTTTATACGGATTCAAACTGACAGAAACGGATTAACACTTGCGTTCGTTTTTTATATATATGGTTTGCAACGGATTATAACTTTTTAATTATTGTAATAATCCGTTTCAAACGAAACCATAACAGATCAAAATTTATTCAATCCGTTTCAAACAATAACAGTAAATACAATTTTATTCAAACCGTTACAATCCGTTATACATGTCATCATATATAACGACATATAGAATGGATCGTAACGGATTATAACTTGAAATGGATTCGAATGGATTAGGTAACCTAAACGGATTGATACGGATTGGTAACGTTTATTTTTTTTTATTTTTTGTATGTTACGGATTGAAATGGATTTAACATCTAAGTTTCATATGATTAAAACGGATTGAATACTACATTTTGATTTACTGTTATGGTTTGAAACGGATTGAAATCAGGAAAACGTTCTAATCCGTTACAATCCACTTCAATCCGATCCAATTCTTTTTTTTTAACGAGGGAACGACAAAGGGAGAAAAATATATTTTTAAAAAGATTTTTTTATTTTTTTAGATTTTAGTATCCATAAAATTTAATATGCGGTATAGTAAAAATTGCTATGTAGTATAGTCAAATTTGACGATTTGAAATTTTACTATACCATATACTAAAATTTACTATAATTTGAGTTTGTGACCTCTTTACTATACAAAATTTTCATTTTAAATTCATTGAGTAACGACGTAAATAAGAAAAAACTTCAAGAGTACTTATAGAGAAAGTAAAGAGAGAATTATTGCTTACATGAGCATATCCTGCGTACGTTGTTTACAACTGCAATTGAGGTTATTATCATGTAAATAACAGATTTTTTTGTAATTATTTAGCATAAGTTAGCGTATAAATATTCATACTATACACTTATTTTAAAATATGGATCAAAAGAATAAAAGGCTTTTAAAAGGTGGAGCACAAAAGCTTCGAGAAAAAAAAAACAAAATTTAATGGAAGTAGACGCCAAATCATATTACTCGTTAAAGAATATGTTCAAAAAGGCTGATGCAGGAACAAACAAAAGTCTTTCTTGCGATTTTCGTAATGATAAAATAGTAACAGATAATAGATTACATGAATCTCTTAATATAACAAGTCAAGAAAAGATGCAAACGATACTATTGAGAATGACGACGAAATAGCAAATCTCCTAATATAAAGAGTCAAGAAAAGGTCAACACAAACGATACTATTGAGACTGACGATTCACGTTTTTGTTCTGTAGATTTTAACTTTTTTATTAAGCCGAAAAGTTCCGATATGAATTATTATTTCAAATTCCATCCATACAAAACTCTAATATCTGATCTTAATGTGCTTTTCAAAATTCAAAAAGTATATTATGCAAAAAGTGAAACAGAAAGAAAATGGGTATTTTATTGTAAAAAAGAAAAATCTCTTTATTGCTTCATATGTCTTGCTTATGCTGATAAGGAAAGCAATTCTTTTGTCAAAGGAGGTTTCAATTTGTGGTCTAGATTAACACAAATGTTAGAAGCTCACGAAAATACTACTGTACATCGGAAAAATGTTATGTTTTTTTGTTCAATAAAAACTGCAACAGTGCTAAAACGTTTTGAGATAAAATGCTAGACTCAAATAAGAGTCAAATTCAGAAAAGAAAAGAAATATTCACGAGAATAATCGAAGTAATAAGGGTTATTAGAAAAAAAGGTTTAAGATTTAGAGGGTCGTTGTTTGAAAGTGGCTATTATTTAAATGACGATTCACTAGATCATGGTAATTTTTTAGACTTAGTCTTGCTAGTTTCCAAATTCGGTCCCTCACTACAAGCTCACGTAAATGACCTTATAAATAAAAGTGAATCAGCGCGTCAAAAACGAGTCACTAGTAATCAATCAAATAATAAAAAATCACAAGGAAGAGGAGGATTAATTACATTTTTATCTAATAATACCTTTAGCAACATTTTAAGTGCTATATATATATATATATATATATATATATATATATATAATAGTTCAATTTTAAAATATATAATATACTTAATAGGTTACGAAGTACATTAACGCAAGAACATTTAGAGACTTTTATGCGTATGTCGGTCGAAAAAGAAATGTTATATTCATTAAAAACTGATGAAATTATTGACAGACTTGGAGAACGTAATAATTTATTAAGTACACTATTATTAGAATGATAATAATTTACTCACATCAATAAATGTTTTTTGTAAATTCAAATATCTATACTTGTATTTTCGTACTGTTATGATCATATGAACTTATAGTTACAATTTAATAACTTCATTTTATTCCTTATTTACAAGATTTTGTAAATGTATGTTGTCAGCTAATTACTGTGTTGGAAAAAGGTGGGTATTGGAGCTTCTTAATTGGCATATAGTGATTTAATTTTTTAAACTCGCTGCGTCAGAGTAGGTCAGTTTAGGAGATCAGGGTGTAAAGTATATTAATTTTTAAAATTCGGCACGTATGGGGTGGATGGGTTTATAAGCTTAGGGTTTGGCATGTAACAGTTCGATTTTTAAAACTTGTTGCGCGTGGGGTAGGCGGGTTTAGTAGCTTAGGGTTTAGGGGATAGAAGAAGTTCAATTATTAAAACTCGCTGCGTGTGGGGTAGTTAGGTTCAAGAGCTTAGGCTTTGGCGTATAGGAATTTAATTTCAATTTTTTTTAATTGCAATTTTTCAAGCACTACCAGCCCTAGGGGGGGGGGGTCGGCTCATGTGCGATTGCATACATTGGGTTATATGGCCAGCACGCCCCTGGTACTCGTCTGCGGCTCGTAAACGCCTTCGCATTCGGGTCAGGCTACTCGTCTCAACTCGTACTGCAATCTCCATACTCGGTCTAAAAAAGCCCACTACGCCCTTTGGTACACAATATACTTTTTTTCAACACGTGCATATAGTATTTTGTAACACATGCGCAATTTTTGCGTTTTAAGGGGTGGTCGGACAAGCAGTCGAACGTTGCCGCCGCAACGTCCAAGTCGCGCTGCGATCTCAGGTGGTAAATCCAGATTGAACAATAAATACAACACAACCGCATACTTTAGAAAAGAAATCGCTTTGTACCGGCCTTCCTTTTATGCTAAAATCAAAGTAACCCGTGTGAAACATGATTTTGAATGCATCTTTTTGAAGTAGCATTGGAATTACGTTACAGCAGGTAGGTCATATCGTAATTCCAATATTACGTCGAAAAGATGCACTTAATACCATATTTCACGCGAGTTACTCTTACTTTAGGATAAAAGGAAGGCCGGTACAGAGCGTTTTTTTTTCTAAAGTACCTGGTTGTGTTGTATTCGTTGTTCCATCAGGATTTTGCCACCTAACCGTAGCGCTACTCGGACGTTGCGTCGGCACCGTTCGGCTGCTAAAATAAACTACAAATTTTGAGCTTTTGAGCTATGTTTTGCAAATTTTTTAATTTTCCGCTTTATGATCGTGCAGACGCGGAAATCCATACATGCGTTACAAAAACTATGGTGTGCACCAAGAGCTAAAAGGGATTTTCATCTCGTGTGGCTTGCAGTACGAGTTAAAGGCGAGATGATGCACTAGCATTTTACTTCTGCTGCAAACTCCACTTTGGATCTTAAAAAAGCTTAATTTGGGCTCTTGGTACACAATACACTATTTCGTATTATATGCACGATCTCCGCGTTTTCTGACTTAAAAAGCGGCTTTAAGGGGATGTCGACTCAAAAGCTTCGCAAATCCGCCACGAGGTATTTTGTAATTCTAAACTTCTAGAAAAACAGAAAGTCCGATCGAATGTTTCTTTCGGTAGAACGATTCATTAAACTTAACACTATGACGCTACAGACCCGGTTTTTCATTTATAAACTTCATAATAAAAGTTTTATGTAAAAGAAAAACAGTGTTTTTTGGGACGACATCCCCTTAACGTGGCCTTTTTTTGACTAGCATAAACAAAGCTGGCAAAGAAATGCCAACTTTTTGAAAAGTTGTAAAAATGATTGAAAATTATGTATTCAAACATGCAAATATACATTAGTTTAAATACATAAGGTATATAGTGCACTGTCACCGGACAAAATAACTTTATATGTCACACCATAATATTGCGGCGGGCGATGTTTTAAATGGACTACTCAGATCGATCATTAGTGTTAGGAAACAGATATCTGACGCCATGAGTGTCCTAATCTTGTTTTCGGAGTCCAATTAAGACGAGACCCGCAGCCATATTGTTGCGCATCTTTTGAAATTATGTTGTCCAGTGACTCTACCTGTATAAAAAAAAAACAAAAAACACAGCCGTTTCTACTGTAAAACACGGTAGTTTTAGCGAGTGCGCCACGGTAGAGACTTTTCAGTAAAAACAGCGAGTGGCCACTGGTAGTTTTGGCAAGTCTCGGCGAGCTGTCTTCATTTCGAGGATATTTAGGTTACGTATCACCTTTTAAAACATCAAAAATCTTAAGAAAATAATTTTTTTTAATGAGTATTATGATAAAATATAAAGTAATGACCATTATGGGTGCTGATAAGTAACAAAAGTAAAAACATTCGTGTAACTATATCTTATAATGATCATTACTTATAACTTTAATTTAATTATCCTATATATTGGAGAGCAAATTGTATTATGATTATGGGGAGGATTTTCAGTTAATAATGCTACTTTAAATCGATTTTATTCAATTCATTTTATTTTACCATTCATTATTATAATAATAGTAATAATACATTTAGTTTTTTTTACATGAAACTGGCTCAAATAATCCAATAGGATTAAATAGAAACATAAATAAAATTTCTTTTAATCCTTATTATATTATTAAAGATTTATTAGGTTTTATTATTATAGTAATAATAATACTATTGATTTGTTTAATTAGTGCTTATATTCTTTCTGACCCTGAAAACTTTAATCCCGCTAATTCTATAATTAGCGTATAAGTATTTTTTCAAATCATTTAAATATAAGTATTTTTTCAAATCATTTAAATTTTCTAAACGCATACTTTTAAGTTTACCTTGTGCATTAACGTACGCTCCGCGCGGTCCTCATTTGGAGGTTAGAATTTTCAAATTCAGCATCATTAAAGATGACCAACTACAGTGTACTTTTAGATATTACCTATAGCTTAGCTTAACTATAGCTTAGCTTAAATGGACTGTCTCGGGGACAGCACCATCGTCGGTAGACGGTAGACGGTGCAAAGTTTGTCCAAAGACGAGAGCTTTTTGTACCGTCGACGGTTAACGGTAGACGGTTAACGGTAAACGGTACAAATAGCTATCCTGCTTGCTACCGTCACCGTTGATTGTCGACGGTAAACGGTAAACAGAGCAACCACGATATCTTGGTACCGTCGACAGTGGACGGTGGACGGTGGACGGTGTACATGTCTGTATATAGGGATCAGCGATCTATCTTTGACCTCTTCGCTCCAGGTCAAAATTTCGCGGACGAAGTGTACAAGGTGTATATACACTTTAAAATATAACTTTTTCTTGCGACCTCACGAGCACCCACATAGAAACACGCGCATGTGGCGGTGTGCTGCTAATCCACGGAGCATATATTAAGTCCGTGTGCTACTCGGAAACGTACATAGGTAAGTACATTGCAAGTTCATATAGGTATAAACACATGCGAACTAGATTCCATGGCAGCGCTGCGGAGCACAGCGGCAAAAAGGGGTTAGGGGACGTCCGACGTACCCTATCTGTGGGGGTCCCCTCCGGGCACCACCAACGAACCGACGCGCCACCTGGCGGACCACCACGCCGTGACGAGCGCAAGGCGAGCTTGACTTCTTATCAGTCTCGGCCAGGGTTGGCGACCGGAAGTGCAGAAAACGCACCAAGCGGCTCAATTCAGACCGCGCGGAGTAGAAAATGAATTTCCATAGTCCATTTTGCGAGAGTTGCTCTTCTGCTGTACGCGGATCCGGAGCATGCGCAGTGGCCTGCTCCGCGGCCACGCTCTCATTGGCGCTCCGCACTCGCGCGCAATTCGAAAAATACGGAGACCGGGGCTTTGCGTCAGCCTCTTTTCTGTTAGTTACCATCTTAATTAACATGAAAAACTCTTTGTGTACTGAAAAAAAACCAATTAGAAAGCTACACAACGATTTTTACATAGGGATATACGTCAGTAGGTAGCTTATATACAAGTAAACCCCCCAAGACTATGCAAACTAATTTATAAACGCTATCAGCTGTAAAAACCTAAATATTAACAAATAATGTTTAAGCTTAAACAAACTTAATTTAAACTAAAGGCCATCCCACCCTTGCGATAAACATATGCTACTTTCAATCATTCTAGTCCAACGACGTTTGTGGCGGAGCGGTCTACGTCGTTGCTCAGTAAACTTATGCTCCCGGGTTCGAGTCCGGTACCCGGCGAATTTTTTTTCTTTTTTTTCTACTCATAAAATTTGCAGTATAAAATGCACTATTCAAACAATACAATTAAATTCGTTAAAATAATTATACAAATTATATTTTATGTATAAATAGCTCCACTCGTCAGAATTGTAACACGTACTAAGAAAACAACATTATTACAAAAACACGTTAAAATATAAAAAAACAATTAGTACCTAAATATTAACAAATTATGTTTAAGCTTGAACAAACCCAATTTAAACTAAAAGCCTCCCCGCCCTTGCGATAAACATATGCTACTTTCAATCTTACTCCTCCAAAGACGTTTCTGGCGGCGCGGTCTACGTCGTTGCTCAGTAAACTTATGCTCCCGGGTTCAAGTCCGGTACCCGGCGAATTTTTTTCTTTTTTTCTACTTTCTTAAAAAATTTGCAGTATAAAATGCACAACCACAAGTTAATAGGGCACTATTTTAACCT
>QLSS01000195.1:10710-21244 GCA_024372645.1 Trichomalopsis sarcophagae | reverse complement strand
AGGTTAAAATAGTGCCCTATTAACTTGTGGTTGTGCATTTTATACTGCAAATTTTTTAAGAAAGTAGAAAATAAGAAAAAAATTCGCCGGGTACCGGACTCGAACCCGGGAGCATAAGTTTACTGAGCAACGACGTAGACCGCTCCGCCACAAACGTCGTTGGACTAGAATGATTGAAAGTAGCATATGTTTATCGCAAGGGTGGGATGGCCTTTAGTTTAAATTAAGTTTGTTTAAGCTTAAACATTATTTGTTAATATTTAGGTTTTTACAGCTGATAGCGTTTATAAATTAGTTTGCATAGTCTTGGGGGGTTTACTTGTATATAAGCTACCTACTGACGTATATCCCTATGTAAAAATCGTTGTGTAGCTTTCTAATTGGTTTTTTTTCAGTACACAAAGAGTTTTTCATGTTAATTAAGATGGTAACTAACAGAAAAGAGGCTGACGCAAAGCCCCGGTCTCCGTATTTTTCGAATTGCGCGCGAGTGCGGAGCGCCAATGAGAGCGTGGCCGCGGAGCAGGCCACTGCGCATGCTCCGGATCCGCGTACAGCAGAAGAGCAACTCTCGCAAAATGGACTATGGAAATTCATTTTCTACTCCGCGCGGTCTGAATTGAGCCGCTTGGTGCGTTTTCTGCACTTCCGGTCGCCAACCCTGGTCCAGGGTTGCCAGACTGTGCGATTTATCGCCAAATGTGCGATTTTTCAGCTGCTTGGGCGACAAATTTTGAAGATTGGCGACTTGCGATTTTTTTTTGGCGATTTTTGACAGTGCGCATGCGCTCTCAGCTTGTCTCATCGTCGCTCTTTATATATGTTTTTGGCTCGAAAGCGGTGAAGCGGTCACGTGGGTCGTGGCATGTGACTTGTAGTTCTGGAAATTTCATCCCGACGTGCCGGCCGGTATTCGGTAAAACTTCGCTTTTCGCAAGAGTCGCTGCGCCAGTCGCCAGCGCCACAGCGCCTGCAGTGCTCGTCAGTCGTCGATCGCCCTCGCCCGCTCGCCGCCTTCGACTACCTCACCCGCTTCACCGTCACCGTTGGCCTGTCACCGGTGTAGTAAATTCACCGAATAAAGGCAACTGTAAATATATCGTAAGTCAAGGGTGACATGGACTAGTTGAACACGAAGTCGCTGCGCCGGTGCTCGTCCTCGCCCTCGCTGTCTTCGCCCACCTCAGCTCACCATCACCGTCGGCCGGTGTCGTCACTCGTTAAATGTTAATTCGCTCGACATATATAGACAACTGCATGCTCAGCCAAGGGTGATCGACGGTAACTTGATTTAAAAGGTAAAGCCGTAAGTGAGGAACGCAAATTCATTTATATTTATATGCATACACAAATACATGCATGTATATACATTACATGAGTTTGTTAAAAAAAATCTTTTACTATTTTTCAATTCGCAGATGAGTGTAACAAAAGATGATTTATTCAAGTATTTAGAAACCCAACAAAGACTTTTAATTAAATTAAAACTCAGGTTCCTCAAAGAAACTTTTTCTGCAGAAGATATATATGATTTTGAACTTATTTTAAAATCTAATAAAAAGACAATAGATCAAATATTCTGTTGGTCAAAAAGTATCGAAGAAGATAAAGCTAAATCACAAATTCAACTTATTTTAATAGATAATATAGCAATTATCGAAAGTCTTTTCCACATTTTATCTGACTGGACTCTGCAATTGGAAGTATCAGACGAAACTGAAAGCTTGGCTGATACAGTTTTAATAACAAGTAGTTTCAACAGTGACGAGGACGATTAATACTAAAAAAATGCTATCCAAAGTAAATAAACGCAATGCTAATGACAGAAGGAGTCACTCGGGACCAAGATGTTATAAGTACAACCCAGATTGGGAAAAACAATCATGGGGCAAAGGTAATATACATTTATAAGACTTCTGTAAACCTGTTGCATAAACATGTGTAACTATAATCTCTAATAATAATTAATATTTTTAGGTTGGCTGTCAAAAAGTAAAGATTATTTGAAGCAAGCTCACTGTGACGTTTGCAACAAGGATTACAGAGCTCACCATGCGGACTTGGAGAAACATGGTTCCAAGGCCACCCACTTGCAGAACATGGAAAGAATTCATATAAAACAAAAAAAGATAACAAATTACCAAACAGATTCCAAAGATGAAAACAAGATTAGAGACATGAAGTTAGCAGTATTTTTAGCCTGTCACAGCAGTATTAAATCAGCAGATCATCTATGCGAGGTATTACAAAACTTAAAAATAAGCGATTTAAATTTAAGACTGCGTAAGACAAAATGTTCAAATATGCTTAAGTATGTGATAGCTCCGAATTTGTTAAATGATTTAATCAATGATGTTAGCGATATGCCTTTTTCGTTAATTGTCGACGAGTCAACTAGCTTTAAAGATAAATATTTATGCTTGTGCATAAAATATTTTAGTATTACTCAGAATAGGATAGTTACAGACTATTTAGGTATGATAGAAGTAGAAAATGCTGACGCAGCAACATTGCATACGTTAGTAACATATTTTCTAGAGGAAATACATTTACCGATAAAAAATTTAATTGGTTTAGGTACCGATGGTGGGACAAACTTATGCGGTAAAAGACATTCATTATATACGTTACTCAGAGCAGATGCACCAAAACTACAATTGATAAAATGTGTTTGCCACGCTTTAAACTTAGCTGCATCTGCGGCAGCAGACGAGTTTCCGGCGCACATTGATTTTTTAATAAGAGAGATATATAATTGGTTTGCTAATAGCCCAAAGAGAAAAGCGCAATACAAAGCTTTATGGGAAGCTATCAATATAGCTTGTGATGACAATGGAGAATTCCCAAAAAAATTTCATTCTTTTGTAAAACTTGCGGATACGCGTTGGCTCGCGCGTTATAATGCGGTAAAGGTGATACTTGAGCATTTTTTCGAATTACAAACTTTTTTTAATACAGTTGCGAATCAGAAATCTGATAAATGCTACACTGCTAGGCAGATATCAATGATGCTCAATAATATTTCTAATTATTTATACCTAAGAATAATTAAACCAATATTGTTCGAAGTCAATGAAGTAAACATTTCATTTCAAAGTGAAAGTGTTAACGTAAGCGGCGCTTATGATGATCTCATTAGTCTAATAATTCTCCTTGCAAAGAAAATATTGAAACCTTCGTATGTATCCGAAAATATTGAGGAGCTTGCAAAGACATTAGAAATTGATAACAGTATGTTACCATTAGAGAAAGTTGAATTTGGTATCGAATATAAACATGCATTGTTAGAAAATAAAGAAAAAATAAAAAAAGAAGAGCAGGACGATATTGAAAGCAGAGCTGTCAATTATATTAAAAAACTGTGCGTTCAGTTAATTCAAAGATTACCAGAGAATTTAAAATATTTTCGTAAGTTAAAAACTTTGTCGCCTACCTTTTGTCTAAGTCCTATAAGACTGCGGTTTGAGGATTTACCGTTCTTAGAAATTTTTGCTAATAAAAGCGAATTCGGCTTACTAGAGTTTCAGTACAATAAATTGTTATCTGTAAATTGGTCAGAGGTGTTGAATGAGAAAAAGATTTCTGATCCTAATACATTTTGGGCAGAACTTTACATTTTCAAGAATGCAGGAGGAAAATTTATTTTCCGGGAGCTTGCAACATTTGTACTTACATTGCTAAGCTTACCGTCCACTAACGCTGTTGTGGAGCGCGTGTTTTCAGTGATGAACAGCGTTCGCACAAAATTTCGAAACAGGATGTTATTACAAATGTTAGATTCTATACTTAGGATTAGGATGCGTTTTTATTCAAATAAAACATGTTGCCAAAGTTTTGTTCCTAGTAAAGATATGCTTAAGGATTTCAATGCGAAAATTTTATACGCTGACAAATATGAATCCGAGACTGAAGAATCAAAGAATAAGTCTTCCATAGGCGAAGAAATAGAAGTCGAAAATCTTCTATCAGAATTAGATTGTCCATGTATTAGTCTAAATGAATGTTTATTTTAAACATAAGACTCTCATAAAACTGTTACTTATTCTTAATAAATAAATTTACGTAATAAATTGATTTTTAAATTAATTATATTGGTCCCTAAAACAATAATTTGTTAATTAGATGTGCTAATTTATAATTTTATACTTTGCGATTTTTTGTGCGATTTTGATAGGTTGAATTGGCGGTTTCTGGCGACTTTGCTACCGATAGGTGGCGACATAGGCTTCTCAGCGTCTGGCAACCCTGCCCTGGTCTCGGCCTGGCCGACGATCTGGACAGACCTATCGGTCTCTTGTAACTTCTAGTCTTATAATATAAGTCGTTGTTATTATACATATTATACACTAAGTTCTATCACTCATTTAACCCGGTCTGTCCCCTTTCCTGCCTTAACTCTAATCAGAACGCAGATGATAGGAGCTTTCCTCCAGCTTCTAAATATCTATAGCTGATTATAATTAGAACACTGCAGCATAAGGGGCAGCACTGTCCGGGCGTTTAAACTGCGCCGCATTCATTGGGCTTTTAACCATCAATTAACATGATGAGATTTCATAAAATTTGGTTTTTATGTAAAAAATGAAGTTTAATCTTAATAAATTACTTTGGATACATCCAATATAAAAATGGATTTTTATTTTATATTAATTATATAAATGAAATCTTTGCGGCTAACTTGTCTTGAATTACACTTGTACATGTTACAGTGATTTTTTTTCTAGTGAAAACAAAACTTTCCAATAGGCTACAAAACCCTTGTAGTAATTATTTACAAGATTTGTCACTTCTTAACCTTCAGTGCTGATTGTCCTGTTCTCAAAAATTCTATGATGTTTTTCTACGTATGACTTTTTCCATCTTACATCACATAAATTTTCATTGAAAAGTGTAGAGCTACCATCGAGAACAAAGCGCACTTCAGCTTTGCAATCCGTTTTTTTTGCTTCTATAAAAATGGATAAAAAATCCAATAACATTTGTCAAATCTTAAATAACAAACAATAGAATTTATAACTTACTGAACTGATCTTTTGCCTTTTCCTCTAGATTTAAATTCTCCTTCCCTTTCGCATTTAATCGTGGCAGAGTTGTACAGAAATTTTTCTTCCACTTCATTTTGGTTTGAGCTATGGGCTATCTTGTACTTAGTATCAAACTTTATTTCTAACTCTTCTATTAGCCCATAGTTCCGCAAAACATTTGAAATTGTCACCTTTTTTAATAAGGTTTTCTATTATAAAGATATTTTTCAAAACCACTGAGTGATGCTCGTAAATGGCATGCAATGCTGCTTGTTATAACCGGCACTGATTTTCTTTCTTCTTCCTAGAAATTGACGATCCATCCGACTCGTTTGACGTATAATACGTTTGTAGAATTGTAGGTGTATAAAAAAATATATATATATAGGCTTGTTTAGGCTACCAACTAAATTATCATTAGGGTAGATACACATACATCACACAAACACGTCGTAAAGGCTATCAAGCTAAAATATCTTTCGTGTAAATGAACCATTATGGTTGCATAGTGATTCGTTGAACTCACGAGTTTACTTAAGTGAAAGAGAATCAGAATTATTTTTCGTAAAATTTGATAATATGAATATGAACTATAGAATTTTATAGATTTTTAAAATAAATTGTCTATTCTTTTTAGGGACTTACAAAAATGGATGAAAAAATATCCCTTAAGAAAGGACAGACTTTTAATAGTTATGAAGAGTTGAAAAAGAAGTATTTCGTCGACCAATAGCTCACAAGTTTCAAATTTTGAATCCAAAACACGTTAAGACTTTTCCCAATTTTAATACAAACTTAGTTTATACAAGGCTGGTAGACAAATGCAAATTTGGTGACTATGTAAGATCTCGAGGCAAAGGTGAACGTGCTACTAGGTAAATATACTTTCAAATTTCTAAATTATACATCCTACGAATAAAACTATAATTTTTTAACAATTATTATTGTTTGGAAAATATTACTTTATATTTTCATTGCAGTACTTGCAGATTTGGATGCAAAGCATTCATAAAACTGAATGTTAGCCAGGATAATAAATGTTTATATATTAACGAATTAAATTTGATTCATAATAATCATAACCAAACAAAGGTAATGATTATAACAGATATTATAATAATAAACTTTTGGTACTAAATATTTAATTAATGTACGATGTTTGCTTTTATTTTTTTTATATATTTACAGGCCTTTTTTCATATGCTACCAGAAAATCGATTGGACATATCAAATGTCGTTCTAAATGACATCAAAGACAAATTAAATGTTAGGGGGAACAAAAAAGTAATTCAAAGTGAATTGCACAAGCAAAAAATTTTTCTTAATCTCAAAGATTTGACAAATATAAAGTCAAGAATGAAAACAGTTAATGGTGATAATCTACAAAAGACCGTTGATTACTTAATAGATGAAAAAAGTAAGAATATTAACTATTTTTGAATCTTTTGAATTTTCAAATCATCTCTATAAAATGGATAGAAATCCTGCAATATTTATTTTGAAAATGTAACAAAGTATAAAATGATATTATATTTTAAAATAATGTTCTGAATAATCTGAGTTCATTTAAATTTATTTTTAATTCTTTAATTTTTTTATTTTCATATTATTTTAGATGCAATCGTAGAAATTTATTAAGAGGACAATATTTTTAAGGCGTTATTTTTCTGTACAAACAACATGCTCAAATCGTTGGAAGCTTTTCCAGAAATATTATTTATTGATGGAACCTATAAATTGTTGCAGTTAAACTTTACGGTAGTAGTCATTCTTGTTGATGATGCAAATGGATGCAGTGAAGTGGTAGCTATGGGCATTTTTGTGACAGAAGACAACGATACGCACGATTGGTTTCTCAATACTTTTTATAAACAGAACCCAGAAGCGTGCAAAAAAGTAAAGTGCATCATGAGTGACAAGGACACAAAAGAAAGGGGAGTCCTTTCTAAACTCTTCAGTGGCGTTCCATTGCATATTTGTAAATTTCATAGCATTCAAATATTCAAGAGAGAGTTTCCAAAAAAGCATTCAAATAACGAAACTTTCAAAGAATGCTTAGAAATTTTACAAAAATTAGTTTATAGCAGTTCGGAAGCTAGATACATGCAGCTATATAACAAATTGCGTGAACTCGCATCCTCAACTTTTATTCAATATTTTGATAAAGAATGGCACAATATCAGAAAAGAATGGACAGATTATGGCATGGTTGATGAAAATCTTGGAAATTTGACGAACAATCATTTGGAGTCGATTAATCAAAAATTTAAAGCTACAATTGAAAAACAAAATTCTTTGATTGATTTTTTTAAACGGTATTTCGATTGGGAAGTATCACACAATTACGAAAACGATATCAAATTATCCAAGTGCTTCACAAAAAAAAGATTAACAGAGGCTGTCAAAGATACAGCTGATTTCCAAAGTCAATATCAAGAATTATTAACTATTTACGCGTATGATAAAATAAAAGCTATGTTTGACAAGAAGAACTGGTTAAATTTTTTAGAAGTTGATCATGGCAGTAAAACATGCAAAATTCCTTCAGAATTTATGATTTTAACAGTTACACCTACATCATGTGAATGTAGTTTTTTCAAACGAAATTATTTACCATGTCATCATATTCTGGCGTCAAGAGAGAAATTGAATATGACACTTTTCAATGAAAATTTATGTGATGAAAGATGGAAAAAGTGATATGTAGAAAAACATCATAGAATTCTTGATAATGATCATCAGTTACAAATCGCAAAACGCCACTGTAGCAAATAATGAAAATTCTTCTTGTAAAAAAGCTATGGTCACAAAGCTCTACAAAAAAAAGAAAGTTTGAACTGTTCCTGATAAAAGGAAAATAATCACCCCTGTAATAAATGATATTATGGATATTGTTAGCACCTCATGTGGTGACAAATTTAGTACAAAAATGAATATTTTAAAAAACATTTGCGAGGCTTGGAAAGCTAATAGAACAGTTAAAATATGTCATGACGAATGTTCTGATAATATGGAGAATGACAAATCTTTTGATAATATAGAGAATTTGGAAAATTCTATGAATAATTTGACATTGAGTGATCAAGGCTCTCCAATTTCTGATATACATGTACCCAAACGTCATTCGATTAAAGGACGTCCGTCAAAATTTTTAGATACTACAACAGTAAATAAAAAGAAGAAAGGAAAGAAAGCATAATTTATATCGAAGCATTTTCACGTGAATGATCACGATGCTCCTCAATTTTTGTGACAAATGCCTGAGAACAGGACAATCAGCACTGAAGGTTAAGAAGTGACAAATCTTGTAAATAATTACGACAAGGGTTTTGTAGCCTATTGGAAAGTTTTGTTTTCACTAGAAAAAAATCAATGTAACATGTACAAGTAAGACAAGTTATCCGCAAAGATTTCATTTATGTAATTAATGTAAAATAAAATTCCATTTTTATATTTGATGTATCCAAAGTAATTTATTAAGATTAAACTTCATTTTTACATAAAAACCAAATTTTATGAAATCTCATCATGTTAATTGATGGTTAAAAGCCCAATGAATGCGGCGCAGTTTAAACGCCCAGACAGTGCTGCCCCCTATGTTGCAGTGTTCTAATTATAATCAGTTATAGATAGGGTACGTCGGACGTCCCCTAACCCCCTTTTGCCGCTGTGCTCCGCAGCGCTGCCATGGAGTCTAGTTCGCATGTGTTTGAATATGAATAACGAACTTGCAATGTACCTATGTACGTTTCCGAGCAGCATACGGACTTAATATATGCTCCGTGGAGCAGCAGCACACCGCCACATGCGCGTGTTTGTATGTGGGTGCGCGTGAGGTCGCAAGAAAAAATTATATTTCAAAGTGTATGTACACCTTGTACGCTTCGTCCGTGAAATTTTGACCTGGAGCGAAGAGGTCAAAGATAGATCGCTGATCCCTATATACAGACACGTCCACCGTCCACCGTCCACCGTCCACCGTCCACCGTCCACCGTCGACGGTACCAAGATATCGTGGTTGCTCTGTTTACCGTTTACCGTCGACAATCAACGGTGACGGTACCAAGCAGGATAGCTTTTTGTACCGTTTACCGTCAACCGTCTACCGTCAACCGTCGACGGTACAAAAAGCTCTCGACTTTGCACAAACTTTGCACCGTCTACCGTCTACCGACGACGGTGCTGTCCCCGAGACAGTCCCTAGCTTAAACACTACCTTAGCTTCTACAGGAAGCGAACAAATTCGAAATCCTTTTCTTTAAAAAAAAAAAGATAACCAGTTGTTTTGATATCATTGATAAAGCTATTTTTCATTGTTTGAAAAACATACATTTGATTTGAATTCTGATGATTTAATTTTTCGATTTGAATAATTCAAGGGTACTAAAAAAACAATAATTTTTTTAAATTCAGTAATCATTTTGGGGCATGCATAAAATAATCATGCAAAAAATTAACACAGCTACAATTTTATATCTCTTTTAAATAAAAAATTAAAATAAGTAATAATTTTTGTAATTATCGTGTGATATATAACTATAGTTTTTTGTAAAAAATAATAACCGAACAGAAACCAAAGTAATAATCAATTTTTTGGTATTGTTTAGATCTTAGTAAAATTCACATAGCGCACTTGATTTTGCTGGTTATAACAAAGACATGTCATTTTCGCCGCGATTCGTTTTTTATTGGATGACTAGATTTTAAGGAGTGCTCGCTACGCGCTCTTAAGCACTCCTTATAACTTTTTCAATTGATGCTTGAATAAAATTCATTAATAACGCTCTGAATTTAGCTATATAAAGCTATAATTCCATATTAATCGCAGTCTCCCTTTAATAGATGGAATGGAATTCGACACTAATCGCAGTCGCCCTTTTGCAGATGAATAATCCATATACAGATTTAGGTGCGCAGTTCCTTGTGTGTGTGTGTGCGTGCGTGCGTGCATGTGCGTGTGTATTATACGGAAATATACACATCTTTAGGGTAGGTGAGAAGAGAAGAGGAGATGGAGGGTTAACTAGAAATATTGAATGTCCACAGTAAAATTAAACATTATGCCATTTCGCAAATGTATATCATTTACTACGATTCGTTAAAGAATTCATAAATTCAAAAACCCGAATAGCCAGATTTATACCTATTTGTGAAAAACTCGGAAAAACTCCAAAGTAAAAAAAGTAACAGATTAGAGACGTAGAGTTAAAGCAGACACGTCTCAAGAAAATCAATCGCATTGGTTACGATCATGCTTTTACACATACATGATTTAATTGCATATGAGGGTTAAAATGATATTAGTGTTAACGAGCGCGCAGATCTTTGACGCCAAGGTCGCACGCGCGCACTTAGGGGAGAACAGAAGAATATTACGTTTGTGTGTAAGAGTATAACCTACGTGTGTGCGCGCGGAAGTTTGTGTGTACATAAGTGAGAGGGAGGGAGATAGAGATAGAGAGCGAGAGAGAGAGAGAGAGAGAGAGAGAGAGAGAGAGAGAGAGAGAGAG